>JANHFX010001523.1:341-33714 GCA_027560015.1 Chloroceryle amazona | reverse complement strand
AGCCCCACATTGGCCGGTAGGGTGTTGGAGGGAACCTCTGGAGATCAAGTCCAACCCCAGATGGCTTTTTCCCCACCCCCCCAAAAAAAAAAAACCAACCCCAGCAAAATGGACTAGGTTCCTAGTATTAGAATAAAAAAAACCCAACAAATCCAAACAACTTGAGAATAATTTCGGATGATAAATCTGCTGCAATTCACCAACATTTGTATAGCTGATTAGAAACAGTGCATTGTCCCAAATATGTCCCCTCCAGCTCCCTGCTGGGAACACTCCCAGAAGTACAGATATGAAACATATTCCCCCACACAGAGATCCTAATATTGGTGATAAATTCATAACATTTAACAGCTATTGTGCTACATTTCTTGACAGATTGCATGCAACTTTTTATAAACATTTTTGCAATATTTAGGTTCAAATACATAGTGTGTTCTCCTACCAGCTTGAAGTTTTTATTTAAACTATCAAGCCTGGAGAAATTAGAACAATCCACCATCAACGTCAAAATTATCTAAAGCTAAAGGAGTGTATTGACCACAATGGCAGTAGTGTTATGGATGCACTCAGTAGAATCCAACTACATCCACATATATAACAACTTATTATATAGGTCTAGCACTGGGGTTTCATTATGCAGTGTGCTAGCATCTTGTCACATCAGTACACACAGAAGAACACAGGCAATGGAAAGAGAGCATGAGGAAAATAAAAATCACCTGCAAGCATTACAATCGCATTTCAAATTAGTTTGTTCCAGCCAGGCTTTTCCACTGGAGTTTGCTGCATCAGTGCTTGCAGTAAGAATTTTAAGCTTGTAATCTCAAGCATTGCCCCCAGAAGTCATTCAGAGCACAGAGCACTACTGCTAACGTGGTGTAAGATACTGCTCCCAAAGCCACTCAGGATTCAAAAGGTGAATTAAACGAACAACATGAAAGTGGAACACACATGGTCATGAGAGGACTGGGCAAATGTGCAGTCTGTTCACAGCAAAAGCACTGCTGACCCATAAAGAAATTACTTAGCGTTTTTTTTTTCTTTGTGCATTCTACTGAATAGACATTCACAATTTCTCTTATTTCTCATGCAATGCTGTCCCCCCAAATCTCCACATATTTCCTACCTCCACCCCTTTACCATAGAGTTGACTTCTAACACTGCACATTTGAATCCCAGAACTGAAATATGAATGTAACTGATGAGAATTAGTTGATTTGAACTCTACATTCAAAGTTTTATACTGTGCATAAAATGGGAGTCACGACTGTGATTAAGTCCAAATATACTTTAAAATAATTTCTTCAAAAGTTTATTTGTATATCAAGAGGAAGCCATCCTCCCTGCTCAGAGATACTCCAAAACCAGAAAGCATAATAAATAGTGAAATAGGAGTATCTGTCTAGCTAATAAAATAATGATTAAATTCATGGGCAAACTACCGACATATGTTAGCTCTTTGGTTATCCAAAAATCTGTAACTCTTTAAAGAGTGCCTGGATATCGCAGCATATTGCATGCAGGCAGACTGCAATAAATGCACTCCTCTCTGGGTGGGTGCCTACACATTGACCGCTGGCCCCAAATCTTATCAATCCATCAATAACCACAGCTAAAATCAGAGTCCAAGCACAGCACCAATTTCCAATCACATCTTGAAAAGCAATGCTTTAATTAAGAATGGAGTTAGATCATTGTGTTTGTGTAGGTTGCTGCTCAGGGCCATCCCTGTAGCGTTGGATGTTTGTGGTCTACTCAACTTCCTGCTGTTCTGTCACTTCTCGCTCGGTGCTTGCCATGAGATATGTCAACTACAACATCTGTGCATGTAACATCAAAGATTCACTTTAGTTTACATTCTGGTGAGATGAAGTAAGGGCAAGCTGTCTAGGTCTTTTTTAAATTTATTTTTCCTCCTCTTCTTTTTGTTCTTTAGAAAAAGGCTTGCCACTGATGGGTCTCAGTTCAGTGCCAGGACAGTGTAACAGTATGATGGTTGTCTACCAGGGTTGTTGTAGGGGGAAAAAGTATTTAGAAAAAAAATTCATCACATGCTCAGGTGTAGGGTTCTTTCCAGGAAAGGTAGTCTATTCAAATTCAATAATGAAAACTTGTCTAGCGATAGCACTTTTGCTTATTCCTCCTTCCACTTTCATAACTACAGATGACACAAGTTTACCAGGGCAAATTTGTTCACGTAGAAGTCAGCATTAAGAAAGAAGAACCTCATTGCAACACCTAAAGGATAAGACAGTCACTTAAGAACTCTTTTAGAGAAAAAAAATCTGGTCTGGCAGATAGGACACTAGTCTCAGGTTTAAACTGCTGTATTCATTGTACTGTCCTTAACTAGGCACAGAAATATTGTGATGAATCTGTACTTGACTCCCACTGCTTTAATGCCACATTCTTAGAACGAGGACAGTAGTATTTTTCTACCTTCTGCATTAGGAGAATACCTGTACTGAAGCCCCACATGCTCAGATACCATGGTGACAGGAGACGTGATGGCACCAGAGAGCTCTCCGTGACACACCATCTGTATTCTTGCAAGCCCAACAAGCAGCTCATATTAGAGCTGTCTCTTCAGAAGTTACTACTAATATAATGCTCTTTGGGGTATCAATTGTCAACAGGGGCCAGAACAAAAATGAACAGGGTGGAGCCACTTGAAACTTTAACACAGGATCTCCATGCAGTGGCTCAGGGGAGCAGGAAAGCTGCTGCATGCAGAGCAAAGGCAGGGTGTCTGCCGGTGGTCCCAGTCCATCAGAACAAATAGTGTGACTCCTGCCGACAGCAATTCACAGGTACAGACAAAAGGGTGCCTCTATTAAGAGTTCTGCATTTCTCCCCTCATCCATAGCCACAAGCACACAACAAAAAATGTTAGTACCGGGTCGGGTGGTTTAAGGGCAACTTCTGGCTCTTTTCAACTTACTGGGGACTGTAAATTGCAATTGCTCAGCTGCATAAATGCATATTCATTTGGGAAAAGCACCTGTGTTTTTTGTTTTTAATGAAGCAATGCCCCTAATCACTAGTTTTTCCTCTGAGAGAAATGTACATTCTTCAATGAAAATTCTGTACTTCTTCCTCATGTACACATTTCATGTCCAATTAGAACCCTATTATCTCTGATACTCTCTTTTGAAACTTTTAGCAGGTAAAAGCCACTGATTCAACAGAGAATATTGACTTTTTTTTTTCCTTGCTGGCCTGGATATCTGCCCAAACAAAGAGCTGGTTAAAGTAAAAAAACAAAGAGCCCTTTTGTGAGGGGGTAAGTTCACCTGGGAGAAGTATTAATGAAGTCACACCAGGGTGGGGACTCAAACTTCCCTGCTTTCAACAATAAAAGAAACCAGGCTGAGAACAAGAAGTACATTGCCTTCCTTACCCCTTTCCTCTTTCAACTGCAAGGAGTGCTAACATAATTGAGAATGAGAGACCTTTCTGCCATTAATCTATAGGATCTGTGAAGACAGACTCTGGATTTTCAGATGACAGGGCAGCTGAGAGTCTGAAGCAAAGTTTACAAGTAGGTCAATACAAGAGGGCTGTTAACGCTGAAAGACCTTTAAAGAAATCAATACCATAAGCAATAATTACGTGTGATAGCAATACAAATGACTGAACTCAGAATATTAATGTTCTAGTGTTTATTTGATCAATTTTCTTGCTGCTGCAGGAGAAAAGGAACAAGAGCATTGTTCTACCAAGAGATTAATGTCCACTCTAGACAAATATCATCCCTGGCATTACTGTGTAAATTATAACATTCCCAATCGATAATTACTCACCAGCCATGCTGAGAAACATTTTTCTCTAACCTCATATGTTCAATAATTAGTTTATGGCCTTAAGCTGGAATATTCAAGTGTCTTTGTTTGCTTTTGTTCATTTTTAACTTTTCTTTGATTACTACTGAGCTCTGTGCCTTAACCTTTACATTAAAGCATGTTCCTGACTAGAAACACACATATATTTAATTTCAGCATTTTCCACACAGTGAAGTGACAGTAGACTGCTCCTTGTTTGTGTGCTCTAAAGAGATCTTAAAAGTATGGATGTGCATGAGCAAGGGGCAGTCTTCTAAAAATGAAATACTGTATGTGCAAGAAGTCAAACAAGTTAGCTTATTCTAAGCCTTATATGCCCATTGGACTGGAGAAAGAAGGGTTTTACAAGCACAATCATTCTTGCCCTCACCCTTACCTTGTTTCCAGGTATGCAGACATCATGCTAGAAGCAGGGCCTTTACAGGGTTGCAGACCAGGTTATAAAGACATTAAAACATGTTGTGGGTTTCAGGACCAGTTGGCAGTACAAACACACACACAGAGTTTTCCACAGAAACCCATGCTGCTGTCTCTCTCTCACACTTATAACTAGAATTGGGGTGGCAACTCCAGGGTCAGCCTTCTGCCTGGGCAGAGCAGGTGGCTGCAGGAAGAGAAGAGCAGGCCAGAAAAAAGGGCTGGAACACATTTGTCTGCATTGCTGATGCCACAGCCTTGGCAAGCCAGGCTTTTGACTACTTGCCTATCCAAAGTGAGAAGACATCACTTTAAAAAAAATCAAAAAATCAAAAATCAAAATGGCTCACCTTCCCCCCAGTAGCTGCAGGAGAACCCAAGGAGCCACGCTAATGACTGTCACTAGGACCAAGGAATGGTGCAATGCCTGAACTACTGAAAAGCCTTGAACCAGCTTCACCCACTTGAGAGACGAGCGTGCTGCTGGCAGTGGTGCAACTGAGAGCCCTGCTCTCCTCAAAGATGAGTCACTTTTCCAAGGACCTTTTGTGACACATCTTTAACGGTGTAAGTTCCTTTGCTTCTTCAGAGAGAGGATCAAAACCTCTCCCTGCAGTGCTTTTCCTGTGCAAAGCACAAAGAAGTCTACACAGGTAGAAGGATTCAGCTGCTTTTGCAATAGTCACAGCTTTAATGAAAAGGGCATATTTCCAGATCATCTTTATTTTGAGGTCTACCTCTTCAAACCGCCCCACAAATCTCCATCTTCAATTCACCCTCACCTCCAGTAACACAATACATCATCACAGCTTGCTGTAGAGAGCCATGAAACAGCCCAGGGTTCATGGATCACGGCTACTACAAATTAAACACATAGACATCTCTGCTGGGCACAGGTCACTGACACAACAGCACACAACTCTCTTGCAAAGGCTAAAAATCATAACTGACCGTTTTTAATAGTACATATTTTGAATGAATAATTCAAAGCTAGAAGCAATTAAGACAGACTGTCAAAGCAGAAAGATTTATGGCATTCAGGAAACTTCTATTTTACAGGAGATATTCTTCAGACTTACATTAAAAGTAAAACAAAATGGTTTTGATGAGCCAATTTCCTTTTCCCCTGCTTCCCCACCATACACAACTGCCTAGGTTTTCTGTTATTAAAAAAAAAAATAAAAAATTAGAAATGCCAAGAGCATACCAGCACTTGACATTGATGCACTGTCATTTCAGGTAACACTCATCAGTCAAGAGAAATACTACAACAATAAGCCTGTAATATGCTTTTAAGCAGAGGTCTCATGGAACAAGTGCTGTAAAGGCATTTAGCCTGGACTTTAAAAAGTGAAAATTTCATAGCTGGTCAAACACTTTTGCTCTGGGTAGCTTAGCTCTTTTTGATTGTGGAAGTAAATCAAAATGAATCTGGTTAATGTTCTCAGATAAATTATTCTGTCATTTGAAAACCAAGTCTCTGTAGACATAATTGAAGGTTACTACTTTCTGAAACTTGATAGAGGGTGTAATGACTCCATTCCAGCTACACTTAACAGGCAGCCTGTTATGGTAAGTCAATATAACATTAAACAGGATATATTATACTGCTTTTGTTATGAAAAGCCTATAACAAAAAAAACCAACAACCCAACCCCAAAACAGTAACACATTTTCAGGCAGTATAACTCAAGACTTTCTTCAAAGCCTCCTTAGAAGAGCAAAACAGGGCAGAGCTTTCCCATTCTATCAACATCATACATTAAAATGCATACCCAAATTCATTACCTGAGATGAATGCACATATGCAATTCTTCTGTCTTTGTGGAAGGAAAAAAAAAATAAAATAGAAAAAAATAAAGTAGCCTACATGCCAAACTTTCTTCTGAGAGCACACAAATACCCCATCACCTCAACCTCCTGTACCACAGACCGCCTTATAAGCAAAAGGAACCACCACAAGCAGCACCTAATTTCCTTAACCTCTCCTCTCAGAGGAAACAGCTGGACTCATGTTAATCACAGACTGAAAGCACCTTGATCTTCCTTTCAATCTGAAAAGATCTCACTTGCTCTGTTAGAGCTGGTTTGCAAAGGGCCACTGAGGGGCTACAGGTGGACAGCATTGCCTACTGCCTGATGGACATGCTACACCCTCCCCATCCCCGCCTGCCTCAGCACACCTGCGAGCACCACCTAAAAAAAACAGCACTTTTTTTTTTGCATGAGCAGTGACAGTTTGAGCTGTCAACTTATTGAGTCAGCCTATAGATATCTAAATATAAAAGTATGTATAAAAGGTCTGACTCCAGAGTGACTGTAAGCAACTGCTGCCTGTGCATATTCCGCAAGGGACAACAGCATAGTGGTGAACTCGAACGCACACAGGAGTCACCCGAAGACTGATGGATATTCTCCCAAGGCTTGCTGAAAGATTTTATTTTATTAGGTCACATTACAGAACTTTCTTCCTGAAGAATGAAATAAATTCATCTCCTTGGTGATAGCATGCTTGACTGACACAATGCACTCACCAACATCTTGTAGACAGCTGTGAACATTTGCAGTAGTGCCAATTAATCTATGATAGCATCAACAGAGACAGAGAAACAAAGCAGCCAGCACAAAAAGCTCTATTGAATAGCATAATAAATGAGTGATGCAGGTGTTCTGTGACTTGTTTCAATTTTTTCAACCTTACAGAAAGGTAACACTTGAGTCAACAGTGGTCAAGGTATATCCCAGTCATTACCTCTTTACTGCTTCCTCTCAAATGGCAATGCACAGCCCACACTGTGAAATTCACTCACAAGTATAAAGCCTGTGCACATAACTGTTAGTTCTTTAATGGTACAGCTGGATTGACATTGGTTTCTACAATTGCCTTCAATGCTCTGACTTCGATGATATTTTCAGGACTTTTTGTCCTGGCATCAGAAAAGATATAATTTAAAATAACGACTAGAAACATCTGCAATGCCCAATGAATAAAATAGCAGAAGTCAAAATGTTGAGCCTAAAACTCACTGATTTTAATGGGATGTAAGGACGTGCTTGTTGCTTTGCTGAATGAGGGGCCCTCCAGTCTTAGCTTAATGAGTTGCTTTGTAAGCTCTGAGCTAAATGGAGCTTGGAATCTTTAATGACCAATCTGTGTAAACAGCAGCTACTAAATAACATTTTAATGCCCTGATGATCTTTTAATTCAATAGACAAATGATGGGCAATTTTAGCTAGCATCATAGCATTAATGCAGCAAGGAATACACACTGGAAAGAGCAAACAGACTAGGAAAGCAAGGATACAAAGGATGAACAGGATCTGCTATAACCCAGATGCTCAGATCTGCTTCCCAGAAGCAAGATATCCTACATTTGTCCCAGTTCAGAATGTACCTATTTTAGCAGAATCGTGGTAAGGTGGTACCTTAATCATGATGTATGCTGGGCCAGGGTTTGAGAGACATGTTTCCACTAATGCTTAAGGATGCAATATGATTAAAGCAGAATATTGAAAAACCATCTTGGCATGTTCACTGTGAAAAGTGAGATGCAAAGTCCCCGTCTGGTAACATCACAGCTGTGTCAGGAAGGGCTGTGCAAGTGAGGGGTAATGGAGCAAGGTCATTCTGATGGGTAGAGTCAGTTACAACTTGTACTCTGCCACAAGGATTGGGTTAGATGTCAGTCAAGTAGTGAAATAAACTATTTATGAAAAAGATGTGGTTGAAGGCATGATGAAAGCAAGGCTATATACTTACAACACATTGCAATGTCTTTAAAGAAGTGCCGACCATTTGCCTGGAAGCATACAAGCCAAGAGTACACCAAAGGTCTGCATTTAATCTGCTTGTGTGCTCACAGTGGTGTGTATAATATAGCAGGCTGCAGGTGCAAGTGCTCTGTGAACTTATGCTTCTGAGACTTGGCCACAGCTCTTTTCTCTTTAAATTACATTACCATTGGATCCTACTAAAGATGTCAACTGCCTGTAGGGTCACTCAGTCTGGATCAGACACATAATAACACTTCCAGTATGCGTCGAGCTCTCCCCAAAGCTCTCCTGTTACCTGCTATACACTGGAGCTTCTCAGTTTAGGCTGCTCCTTTCCTTCCTCCCAGCATTGTACATCCATTACTTGCCTCCTTTTCCTCCTCCCCAAACTCTTTGTTCCCTGTCAGACTCCTTGGTGCCTGGCAGTGCTGTGTCACTGGGCGATGCCGCATTTGGCAGTCTCAGCAGGTTTGGTACTTTTTCTGCTGGGACTCGACCAAGCGATGTTTCCAAGCCTCGTGATCTCTAGGGCTTCTCTTAATAATCTGTGTCTCAGAATTTATCATCGCTTTTCCTGGTTGAGGGAAACTCATGAACTTGGGAGGTTCAAAGACAATGTCTGTTTTCTTATTCAAAAGAAGTTCAGGAGAGAAGTGAAGTCTCTGGTGGGTTTGTATAGGTGCTTTCAGAAATGCAGGGAGGTTGGGTTGAGTCTTGTCTAAACTCTGGGATGGAATCAGTTCCCATTTCTTTTCTGATCAGGTTCCTCCTTTCTCAGGAAACACATAAAGAGTTTTCCTGAAAAAAAAAAAAGAGTCTTATCTATAACTTTTCACACCTGGAAACAGAGCTGCAGCCCATACCATGCTTTTGTATGTCTCCCCCATAAAGACATCAGGTTTTGGACTATCTAACATCTGAGACAGACGGTACTGTCACACTAGGGATAAAAACCTGTTGCTTACCTGGTGGAGGGCAGATGCAGAATGCTTTTTTCTTTCCTTTATGTGGCTGGTGATCCAGTCTACATTGTTATTTATGGGTGCATTAAGGACTCTTCTTTAAGATTTGCCAGTTCATTATTTAATAGCTTTATCAAGACTAAACAAAATCCCTCTGAATCCATGCACCTCTGCAGAATAAAGCCTGCAAAACCTTGTGCCCTGGACGCGGTGCAGAAGGGCCATCGTCCCGTGCTTAAGCCAGTCTTGTGGTGCAGCTATGTCCATGCCCCCTCCAGCACTACTGGCCATGGCACTTCCCTGTGCCAGCACCTCTCATAAAGCACAAGTGGTAACATTGCCTGTTCTGGGGGCTTATTTATCACCAGCCTGTGTTTCCACATTGCCCTCAGAATGACTTCATTGTATTTCTGCAGACTGATTTTTTCTGCTTATCAGATGACAGTCCAACCGCAAGGGAGGACGTTGTTGATTCAATAAAATAAGTGTGAGTATGGCAACATGGTTGGCAGGCCTCTCATTCCTCATGGGTTTATTGAGTCTGGATCTGATAAATTCACAAGGCAAGCCTCTTTCTTTGCAATGTGGTTGGTTTCTAGTTTGTTTGTTTGTTTTGTGTGTGGGTGTTTTTTTGTTTGTTTTCTTTTTTTTTTTTAATTTTTATTTTGGTCCATCTCTGAGCTATGGTGCCTTTTACCATCGTCTCTCCAATAGAACATACTGTAACCCAGGATTTTCACACCTCCAGACAGCTTCTGTTTACCTTTTGCTTCCTCTGTTTGACTCACTCTCTCTCTTTCTTGGGATCTCTCTCTGATTATCTCCCAGGCTGCTGGCTCTCAGGAGACATTTCTCTAGAGTTACAGCTGCTTGTCTCAGCACCGGCTCCTGCAAGATAGATCCCCACACATCATAAATAACCTGAACTGTAATTAACAAGATTTTCTGTCTTCAGACTTTCAGTTCTAGTCCTGCATGCTCTATTGAATCCCTTCTTGTTTCTTCTTCACTGAAACTGAAAAAATCACTCACCTCCTCTTTGAGATTGATATGCTTGTGTGACCCCTGGGCATCAGATCCAGAAAATGGTGGTTTCCTCTAGAAAATAACAGCTTGCTCACCTTGTCTTTATCTCCTTACTGTGAGATAGAAAGAGAATGTTGTTTCATCTTTATCTCCCCCAACCCCATTGCCAGTTCTAAATGCAGACTTGCCTCTTGTTATTAAAGTTCGCGTAAAGCTTTTTATCCAGTTGTACTGGGAGGCTGAATCCCTCCAGGCTGCCCCTCTTTCCTTCCCATCCTGCTTTTTCCACTTCCCAGCTGTCCAGATGCTGCTTTGCATTTTGCCAGTTGCACTTTTCATCAGGGGATGTGCTGACTGCTTCTGCTGTAGCCCACGTACTGTGCATGGAGGGCTCCGGGACTCAGCCTAAACCTGCCCTTCATGAAGGAAACCATCTACAGGCTTGCTTCAACCACTGTTCAGCACCCAGCTGGGCCATACAGAATCTGAATCTTGCAACCATGGTCTCCTCATCACCTTCCATGCAGATTTATTTCCTCTTCACAGTTTGTAAGCACAAGGTGAATGATACTATAGCCCTGCAAAGGCTTTGGAGAGCTGTGCTGTCCAAAGCAGTGTGCAGAAATATGTAGAAGAAGCGTCAGTTCACCAATAGCCTCCAACTCTGATGGGCAATGTCAACAACTTTATCTGATTTTTTCTCTCTGCCATGTTAATCCACTTGTGTATAATGTGTTATTACTTATATCCTAGCCGTTGGAAAGATTTTCTTCCAAAAGCTATTCAGTCTGTCAAAACTCCTTCCCAAATTTAAGTGTTGTTTAAAATTGTTTTGTTATTATTCAAAGGCTACTTATGACAACATAAGATAGAAGAAAAGTATGTTCTAGGTTAAAAAATGTTTTATAAAACCATCAGTAAGACATTATTTGGATGGTTTTAAATTTGTTGATATATTCCACAAGAGCAGCTGTTGACAAATTCCCCACCAGAAGAGAAATGACTGGGGGCTACCACATCATGTGTCCTTTGTGAATCCTGATATTGTCACGAAACATGACTTCAAAGCTGAAATTTTGTAATATCATATATTTGTTCTGATGTGAAGAGAACTTCAAGATCATCAAATCAAACCATTTCAGATGAAGATAGCACAGAACCATTAGAGATGTTGCAATTCCAAACTAAACTTGGATGAGAATTTTGCAGGTAGCCTCTTCTAGCCTCCAGAGATTTGTGGATTTAGACAAATATTTCCATCTGACATCTCCAGTCTATCTCTGAATCCATGGCACCAGAATACCACCCCTCTGTGTCCCTGGACCTGCAACTTGTGTCTATACAGAAACCAGCACAGCAGAAGGGGAAATCTGCCAGAATGTGGCAGAGCTATAAATACACTTACAAATATAAAAAACATGCTAAGAAGACTTAAACTACTTTTACCTGGCCCCAGGTACACAAAACCAGTATGCACAAGCAGGAACAACTACTGCAATGGAGATAGGCCAGTGCCACAATAGTACCTGGTCAGAGGCTATCTGGTCTGCTCACTGTAATACAGAGCTGGGAGCTTTCCAGGACTTTGCATGTAACAAAATTATCAAAAAGCAGACAAGCACTGGAAGTGAAATGCTGAAGGAGATTGGCCAAACTGAAGGCAAAATTAGCTGCTGTCTCTTTTGCTGTCATCAGGAGCTAAATTGAAGATTTAATTAGGGGATTTAAAAAATATTTTCAAACAAATATAGCAATACTTCATGTATCTTCATGTCACAAATATATACAAGATTTATAAAGTATAGCAATGTTTTCCTAGCTTTGTAAGCCAGCTTTAGTCACAAATCTTAGGGTACATCCAGAGATGAGTGTATTAGGTGAAATCGCACCAGTAACTATGGCAGAGAAGATCATCTTGTTACAAAGGACCAAAGATTTTTTCATGCAAACCCCTGAGGTCCTTCCCTTTCTACTGAAACCCGTGGCAGACAGAAATGCTGGACCAGGCCTTACATGCCTATTATAGGGATACTGAGCATCCCACCTCCCACTACAGCATCTCCCAAGGTCCAAGTGTCTCCTGGGAACAGAAGCAGAAGGCTCCCCCACTCCCTGCTTCACCCAGTTCGGTTCATCTCTGATGTTACAGTAGCTAGTCAGAGAAAAAACACACTTTTTATTTTTAATGGCTGTACATAGCCAGGGATATTTTATTTTTGAACTTGGTTCTCATTTTCCAGAAAGCCATATGGGCTTTTTTTGCACTCTAAGCAGCTTTATTTAATATGGAAAGTAGAATATCTTTTAAAACAGAAACCAGCTGTGTAGTTTATGGGTATCATCATATGGCTCTGCTTTTTGTTTCCTTACTTAACTGGAGTTTGGGGTTTCCAAGTTGCCAAGCTGCTAACACTAGTCAATGGAGTTTATTAGAGACAGTGTTTGTGGAACAATAACATTTTATATAGTCTGTCACTGTCTAGTACCTTAGATGAGTTACACATTTCTGTTCTCTATTTTTGCCCTGATTTTTTTTTGTACTTTAGATCCCGTTTTCAGCTGTGGACATCAAAGAGCAAAATCAAAGACACGATCTTGTGCTTGCTTGTGCCTAAAATCGGCAAAGTCTTTCCTGACCAAAATGACCCAAAGGTCTGAACAGAATCAGGCCTCCAAGGGTTAATCCCTCAGTGCTTTTGGCTGAGTTTAGACATCAGGAAGGGATTGGATGGCAGATGAAATACTTCCCCAGGAGATCTGTTCCAGGAGAGGGGCCCCTTTGCCCCAGTGTAAAAGATAGTATGTCCATCAGAAGACTGTCCCACAGCACTGGTGTAGACTGGGAGAGGTGTGGACCCTCCTGCAGTGATGCTCTCCCCTCCCAAAGGCCCTGCTCATCCTCTGTCTGGAGCACTAGGAGTAAACACTTGCAGTCTAGGATATCTGTGGAAGTTGCTCTCAGAGGGGTATTTGCATTTGGCTCTGATGGGCATCAAATTCAAACTCAGCTGGATGGCCAGAAGGGAGCACAGGTTCTGCTCAGCCCTTTAGTGGCTAAACTGTGTGCGTGAAGCACAGGCATGACTTAAAGCCCTTGAAATGTTAGAGGACACATGAAGTGAGGGTCTTTCATAGCACATTTCCCCATTTCTTCCTTGTGCTCTGCAAATATTGTGAGTCAGCTCTGGTAGATATCTTTATCTTGTTATCTGTTGCTCTTCTTCCTCTAATCACAAAAGATTCATGCACTGCCAACTTTAAACAGCAGGCTTGCTTTTAATAGCACATTAGTAACTTCAGATGTCATTAGTGCTCCCTTTCACCAGGATTCCCCTAAGTATTGGAGGAACTAAGCTTTTAAACAAACGCTCTGCGGGTGCATCGTACGGCCGGCATGCAGAACAGGGGTTACACCGAGTTCCTTCCCTGCTCAGGAATTATGGCTTGCTTGACTACTGCTAACTCAGCTCTGAAGAAGGTGATTTATCTTCATGGTTCATAAAAATACTTCTTAAGAAATTTCCCTTTTCCTGCCCCCCTTTAGAACAGCCAGATTGCAGTATGTCTCAGATTTAAAAACAAATATGGCCTGGAAAATAATATCTTTGAATTTCCCCCACTCATACCTTCTACTATGCACAATGGCTTCACTCCCAGCTTTAAATTAGATGAGTGCTATGTTAGCAATATACTTCACATACAGACTGAGAGCAAGGCATAAATAATACCAGCAAATGGGCTCAGTAGACATTTGTGTGCCAAGTATTAGCTGTTGCTTGAAGGTAAACTTGATTCCCTGTTTTAAGAGGTCCTTGCCAATAGAAAAAGTTTTGATGCTTTATTTTCTTTTTTCTTTAAAAATTAGAAAAAATTACTTACACCATACTGAACTCATGAAATTTGTTAATTTTTGATAGTTTTTCAGTATATGCATTTCAGTGTAACACTCCTGTGCACTGTGTCACTTGTCTAAAGGAGCTCTTAATCTTTATTTTTGTACAGGAGTGTAGCGTGCGTCCCTGGGTTCTCTATTGCTTTTGTATACAGCTATTTTGTAGTTGTACCTTAAATAACTGCAGTACACAGGTATTGGATTCATGGCTGAGAAATCCATAACTAGGCACTGTAGGGAGAGAGAACAAAAAAATTGCATCTGTCCCAAAGATATGACAACATTTTTTTTTTCTTTTCTTTCTGAAAAGGTCAGAATAAGGTTCTGATCCTTCCAAAAAACATGTATGTCTAACACAGTGTTGTGAATGATCCAATGAAGTCAATAAAGACAGTAACCATGCAAAAATCGGAACACATGAGTGCACTTTTGCAAGTCTGGGGAATGAGGAAAAGCAAATGCACCCCCCTGGGTTTTGGCAATCAGATAGTGTACATATTAATAATGTGCAATACCCAGCACGGTGCATGGAGAGCTATAAAAACGTGAACCATCGGAGATGGGTTCCTATGTAGAGAACTCCCTTGCTCTCAGAGGTATATCCATTGATATCTACGTACAAATCAACCGTAACAATAAGAATTTGTTTGGCACAAGCTTCCAGCAACTAATGGATAACACAGACCAAAAATGCTTCTCTTGCCTTTTGTTAACTCTGGAATGCTGTTTGTCACTGGAGACATCCACAGCAGAAACATACCCTGAGGCTAAACTGGGAGGGTAGCTAGAGCTAACCCATCTTTGTCTACAGAAACCTTCCAGCCGCATAAATGTGTTTTACAGATGTCCAGTGGTAATTTTCTCAGCCCAGAATAATACACTTAATAGAATGAAGACGGTGCTGGGTTTAATGCACAGCCAGAGAGCTGCTTGTCACCACCACCTGCAGCTAGAGCAGACACTGGAGAACATTTGACAGCCAAGGGGCCTGATTCTCCTCTTGCTGGCATGAGATGGTGCCAGCTCCACCTTTCCCATGGAATCAGGCATTGGCTAGCATGAAGGGGGTGATCCTGCTTTTGGTCCTGGGGCTCAAGTGCTGCTGCCAGAGCTATGGCCTCTTGTGTTCCACTTTTGGAGCAAATGGAGCCTGGGACTATCATGCTCTAGGCAAAGAATATGGCAAAAATTTAGACATAGCTGCACCAGAAGCTAAGGAATCAGAAACATCCTTCCTTGCGTATCCGTCTCACAGTGCAGCTCTAGCTGACAGACAAGTTTGAGCCTTGCTGTTCTTCCAGCTCAGGCATGCTAGTTCTGCTAGAATCTGGCACTCATCTTAGAAATGGAAATTACTAGTCCTTTCCTGAAAGTCAATTACTGCTGGTTCAAACCCAGGTAAACTGGAGAAGGTCTGCCAAGAGGCCATGAGCACATTCAAGGCCAAGTTCCTACAGGTGTCCATGCAGTTACAGTCAGTTCCAAGTTGCCATACTGTACGTCAAGGAACATGTGCACCAGCTAGAGGGAGTAAAACCAGTATTAAGGAAGCTATAAAATCAGTTCCATTTCCTAAAAGATGGAGTGCAATTTGTAAAAACATCCTTGATATCAGTTGGAATAAAAGACATTTTAGATACATGCTGGGAAGTTGGATGAGTGTCTTAACTTCCTTCCCCTAAGCTTCTGAGGTGATTTGCAACATCCGTCTAGTAAAGGATCCAGAGTCATGTGGAGTGGGGAAAAAAAAGACCTATTGCAAAATTAAAGAAATCACTGAGCTTGCCAAAAATAACAAATGGACTCAGAGCAAAACTGCTCCTCACTGGAAGGAGAGATCAGACTTCTGTTTAGCAAGACACTTGGTACCAGTTTGTGCAGGACTTGATGACAGCAAATGCAAAGAGGCCCCAAATTCTGCTAATAAAGGAATTGACTTAGAAACCCACCTTTCACCAGCTGAGCCAAAGTCCAGGGACCTCTGCAGGAAGGAGATAATACCAAACAACAATTTAGAAAGGAAAAGGAACAGTTCAATGGGCAAAACTTGCTCTGCCAGGACATGACCCTGTTCTCGCCCACGGAGGTCTCTCCCATTGTCCCCAGTGGAGCAGGTCTCTTGCTCATGGTTCCAGGGTGACAAATCAATGATGGTAACCTTAATGGCTCCTAAGAATATCCTACCCTTGGCAATTCGTATTTCCTCTGCCCATGCCTATTCAAAGCATTGCTGAGCAAGGTTTTCCATCCTGAGGTTCTCTTACATTGTCCCTACAGCATGCACTCAAAAATAATTGCTGCTTTTTAGCCTGAAGATATTTTTCTGCATCCCAGTTTAATATGTTGCACTTTCTTTAGTCTCCGTATTAATCATTCCATTATCAACTTGTGCAGTTGATAACGCAGTAGGAGATTTCCAGTGTCTGGGATTTTTCTTGATGAACTGTATTTGCAATAATGTTTCCCTTTCTATTTTTCATGGTAATTACATTAAGTTTAAAATTAAACAATATGGCTTTTAATGTATAACATGTTATTTTTTGATACAAAGATGATAGCAGTAATGCAACCCTAGTCACTGTTAGTATTTCACAACAGCCAGGCATTTAGAATCAACTGATTTTCTTAAAAAAATAAAATTACAAGAAGGAACAAATTATATGAGAGAAATTTTCTATTTAGCTTTCTGAATATAGAGCCTTGAAGATCATGTTTAAACCCAAGACGAATCCAACCATGAAGATCAAAAATTGTATATTGAAAAAGAGAAGTTGAGGTCTTTAGGCAAGCATGAACAGTTTAAGAAACTTGAAGTTATGGGCAGAACAGCAATAAAGTGGAATGTTAACGACACTGTTGTAATAACACTGCAGGAATCATTAGTTTATAACAGTTTATTCCAACCTTATTTGGAAAGGTTCAGTGACAGAATACCTATAGCTATGCATTTCTGAAAGAGCTACAGGAGTTTCTCCAAGAAACTCATCTACAAGAGAATTTCCCCCTTTATCAGGCTAAATAAATTTATCTGCTGTACTGCACATGGAACAGGCATATGAGTACGATGTGAATAAAGGTATCTGAGCAATCAGAGGGTTTCTGCCCAAATGCATATCTCAATTAGCTACAAACCTCAATGCACTGCAGTCTGTAGTCATAATTGATGGAAAGCTTGAGCGGTCTAGCAGGAAATTGTTGTGCTGCCTTACAGGATGACACCATGAAAGCACTATTAAAGTCTGAGAGACAATATTAGAATATGTATTTGAACATCTTTCAATAAAGTTGGTGTTTATACTGCTGCTAAGCCTATTAGAGTACTGTATTGAGTTCCACCAGTGATACTTCTAGACTGCAAGATGTCAGTTCAAAAGACTCTGTCAGAATGTATTGATGCTGATGAGATTTTCATTATGAAAGCTTTCTGAGCTCCTGACCAGTACTTCTCAGCAAAGCCGTGAGAGGCTCACCACAGAGTAAAGAACTGCCTATTTCTTGAGCAGCGGGTCAGGAATGTGGGAGAGTCAATTCAAGAGCCTGCATCATGACTCAGAGCAAGCTGTACCTCCCAAAGCCCACACAACTGGCCTTGCCCTCAGACTCTATTATTCCTAAATAGGCCTCCTTCAATTTTATTTTTTTTTTTTTTCCTGGAGAACCTTTTGGGAGGCCTTGAGTTTGTGTTGATGCAGAACAGAAAAGTCTCTGAAATCTGGAAAATCTTTGGTCACAGGAAGCCTGTTTCTCTCACAGCTCTTTATATTGGTTTCTTTCTCCTGAAGCTGCTGATCCAACAAGAATTGGAGATTTTTGAGCAAGGGACTGCAAAGAACATCACTACTGTATCCTCCTCTTCACAATTCACTTGAGAACGTCGATCAATGCCCGTATCCCATCTACATCAAAGCACCAGAGCTATTGCTCTGATCTCAGCTGCATGGTTACACACCACCAATATCAGACTATTTTGTCTTCTAGTTTAGTCTGCCTAAGGGAAGGACTCAAAATTGCTCAGAAAATGCTGCTTGTTACCTTCAGTCCTCTCATTAGCAAGGGACCTATCAGTCTGCACATTTGCAGCCCCAACTTGGTACACTTTCAGTAGCTAACAGCTTGGCGCACAGACCCGGTGAGCCTCCTGTATCTTGGCAACAACAGCTATAAACATTTCAGACATGCCTGGCTTCTCCATGGAGCTGGGCATAACCAGACATTGCAGCCATAGAAAGAGACAGGCGTGGGGGAGGCAGGAGAGGGTTTGTTTCATGTCAACAGAGGGAAAAACACTTTGTTATTCATTAAATATCTCTTTGGAAGGCTGTATTCAGATTCAGATGATTTCCCTTGGCACAAAACCAGCATCAGAACCTGTCATTCCTCACCAATTGAGGAGATCATGGAAGGATAAATTGTAACTGCAAAGTAGAATCAGATGCTAGCATCACTGCCATATTTCACTTGATTTTCCACTTGAAGTTCAACAATAAAATAGTTTTCACAGGAAACATACTTTTCCAGCTGCAGTGGCTGCAGGTATGTGATGTCTAGATCTGCAAAGGCATCTCAGGCTTCTGGATTTCCATGGGAGCTGAAGCAGTACAAAGCCTCCTTTAATAAAAGGCCAAGATTGTTTTAGGAGGCTCAGCCCTAGGACAAATAGACTCACTCTGTTGATTGTTTTTCCCTCAACAACACACTCTCAAATAGATTCTGAATTCTAGAAGGGTTTATGCATCTTCAGAAGAGGTTTCAGCTCAAGTCCTTGGCTACATTCCTCATCAACATGTGTAACTGTAGCACTTGCAGACATGATTGATCAAGCTTTCCCCTAGATCGCTTCCTCACAGAAAGCGCTCAGTATCAGAGCAGATATCAGCTCATACTCAAGCCACCTGCTTACTGTCTAAATCTGGTGCTTCTTGCCATTTGGGTGCTATTTCAGGATGATATTTTGGCTCCATGCCACTGTACTTGCTCCAGCTCAACTCCTATCCCCAGCTCTTAGATCTATTGAGATTTACCCCAGTATGGCTTTTGGGCCAGCAGCATCAAACCAATCCCACTGGTATCCAGCCTCCTTCCACTCCTCTCACCCCATGCTTGATTTCAACTCACTGTCCAGCCCACTTCCACATGATGGGGAGGGAATCACATGCTTTGTGCCTTCTGCAAGAATTGATTTATGCAGATGGGTATAAACCAGCCTCAGCTGAGACCAGAGCATAGGCAGATCACCCATAGCTACATCCATCCATGCAGCATTTCACAGCAAGAGCCAATCCAAGCAACTTGGGACTGGTGTGCTGATGGTTATGACCCTGCTTTGCACATGAAAGTTCCCTTATTCTGCAAGTTTTTATGTCTGGAAACACCACAAGAGTATTTTTTTTTCCCCCACAATGCAAAACCCAATCCTTCTCCTCTAGAAGCCACAAAAACTTCCTCATCAGCTCCCTGTGTCCCTACATCAATTTTATTGCATTCCTCCTGGCATGGGGAAGGAATGAAAATGGGTGATGGTAAGATATCTGCATCAGCTTCTGCTGACTCAGAAATTTGAGAAGAACAACAAGCAGCAGCAGACAGCATAACCTAACCTTATCATGCCAGAATCCAATTGTGTGGCTTGCACGGAGCATTTCCAAGGCACGCTATCACTCTTACTGTTTATGTTGCATCACAGAAAACAGCTGGAGAAACCGTAAACTCCTTCATTTTGCTAACTGTATAGAAAGTTACTTGTTCCACTCAAAAACATTACACAACAGTGGCACAGACTTTCTTTTTTTGAGCTTCCAAAAAAAAAAAAAAGAGGGGGGTGGGGAAAGCCCTTCTCTTTTTTTTTGTTGAGGCTGCAAAGGTTCAGACTTGTTGTAAAAAAAAAAAAAGAAACCCTGATGACTGCCAACTTTAATTGCCAAAAATGTGCTTTCAGTTATTAAAGTCCTAATGAGGTAAGTAGGGGAAAGGACAGTTTCTTATTTCTCGCTCATGACAAAAAGAGAGAGAAGATGAAAAGCAATAAACAGACTAGCTGGTGCTGTGGATGCAGATAATGTAATGACCTACTGGTCAAAGCCTTAGAGCCACCAGTACTGCAGTACAAGCCTTGCTTTTTTTTTTGCTAAGGAAATAAATTTACCTGCTAATAACAGTAGCAAGGTATTACTCAGTCTCCAGAGAGCACAACACATATACAAATGCTTTCCTGGGGCCACTGAGTGCCTCCTGACGTGCTTGGAGAGACTGGAGCGTGGAGGGAGGAAAATGCAGGTGAGGGTCAGCCACATTTTCTCATTTCCTGGCCACAGTCTATTCTCAACAGCTCCAATGAAATATTCTACCTCCTCTCCTGTGTAACTAACACAGCCACAACTCGAATCAAAAGACACCTGAATTACACAGAAAATCCTAAATCTTTATGCAGCCAAGTAATTCCCATAGGGAAATAGGATGGAGCCTTCCCCTTAGCATTTACAGTACCTGTCAGCACCAGGGGTGAGAAATTCTGCTGAAGGTGTTTGCATGGAAATGGTAGTACTTTGGAGGCCCTGTTGATTTTAGAGTCCACAACGGGCAATGGGTTTTGAAGAGGTGGAAGCAGAGGTAGTGCTAGAGAAGTGGAGATACGAGCACAGAAAGGAGTGGGGCTACTTTGTTCTTTTTTGTTGTTCCCAGTCACGCTAGATGAAAAATGCAGCAAGCAATATCACATTGTGCATTAACTCCAACAGCATGGAGACAGCTCTGGCCTCATTAGCCATTACAGATTTGTAGACTACAAGAATGTCCTTCTGCTTGCAAGTACTTTTGCACCTCTGAGTGGCCCAAGCAGTGGGCACACACATCTGCTGAGCCAGGAGGCAAGAAGAGCCCAGGCTATAGACCCACCCTGCTTTCACCAACACAAAGATTTCAGGCAGCTTTCTAAGTGACATATTACTGGCTCTAGTTATGCACAGATAGAGAAAGGCCAAGTCATAGAACCCCCACTCCCCACACCTATGCTCTCTAACCATCCACTTCCCTGCCTAGCCAGACTGCACTTTGCCCATGACCAGGGAACTGCAGTTTAGTATTTTGTTTCAAGGCCATTCCTGGAATTTGGAACTGAATCTGGCTATTTAAACATCTTTTTACAATTACTCAAATAAATGCTTTTAAAAACAGAGTTTCCTAGGGTGGCTTCAAATTTGGTTACTTATTCCTGCTTTTGTTTCAGCATTCGCTAGCATGCATGAGAGCACGTGTGCCTGAGCTCATGTACTGATCTTTACTTGGGGATTTGTCCCCATAAAACAGGGCAGGAGGACTGATTTGCCATATGTTTTTGTAACAGGCAAGATGAAGAGTTGCTAACGACAGAGCAGACAGCCTCCAGAGTCAGCATGGGCTCCGAGCCCAGCAGCACCTGGAGGCAGACCTGTAATGGGACAAAAAGGAGAAGATAGGTGGCAGGACCTCCCTGGGCAGCTGTTCAGCCTCTTGCCTTGCTACCCATAGGGGATACAGGGGAAGGGACAGAGGAAATGCTGACAGGGGAATAAGCAGCTAGATATAAATTAATCCTGGAACCATCTCAACTCCCATACTGTTCATAATTACCTCTCATTTTCCCGGTCCAAACATTCACTCCTCTGAAGGACCCTAATCTATTACCTGCCATGTACTACCCCTTTGTGATTTCCTCATCTGTGCTGCAATGCTCTGCTCAGCTTTGATGTTCTGGCAAGACCAGGAGGCTCTGAAATCTGGGATTAGCAAACATCCGCAGGCATGATGTAGGCTCTCCAGCATTAACACATGTTCCAGCATCTGAATCTAATAACAGCATACCAAAATTTGCAAAAGGCAACAAGGTGATTCCTTGCTCTTTTAGGTGGCAATGCCTGGGCAAGGAAAAACCTTATGAAGCCAGGACAGGCTGGAAACACATGTCCTATCATCTACAACTGCTCTGCTAAAGGGAGGTTACACACCCCATCATCCAAGCACTTCTGTTAATACAGAAATTCATTTCAGAGAGAAAGACATTAACCCTTGAGCAATGCTGTCCCAAAGAGGCATCATTCTGGGTGTGTGTCTGCAAGCCTTTTTTTTTCCCCCCCCAAACACCACACACACTACTGATGAAAAAGCTACCTAAAATTTCTGAACCATTGTTTACATGCCCCAGTCAGCAGCTGAGGAGCCGTGCTTTCAGCATGATGGGCTTTAAAATTCAGCTGCTCCCCCTGGCATATTCACAATCCTTTCTGTTGCTTCCTAGGTGTACATGTGGTAATTACAGCAGGAATAGAGTCCTGTCTGCATAAATCTGTCTTGAGCAACAATATCAAAGAGATGAAAAAACCCACAAATTGCAAGTCTTTAACAAAAGAGTTCAGCATCCCTTGCATTAAAAGAAAATCCTCGAGATCCAGAGTACTGATCATAAACGTATTTCTCTTTGAGCAGGGAAGGTGCCTTTGCTGATCTCTGGGCTGATATTGAATATATATTGCCTCAGACCAGGGTAATATCTGCTTATAAGGCCTGATGGAGTGGGGTGTAAGCAGCTTTCCAATTTTGGGATAAACAGCTGCAAACAAAACACAAGAAAAAACAGTTTTGTTTGGGTTTTGACTAATTTGTATTTGCTAAGAGCATTGGGTTTGTTCCTGTTGTTGCAGCTGTAAATTTCAAGACAGCTGCAAGGTAAAACTGAAACTGTACAAGCAATTAGCCCATGGTAATGTCTAATCACTGCTGGCATTTAAAAAAATGTGAAACAGCAGGGATGTTTAACTTTGAAAACCAACTACTGCACAGATGCAGGAACTATGTTTGTTAAGGAAGTTTTCCTTGGCATATCAATGTGATTTTTAAAAATTGGCTCAAAAAAATGGTGACAAAGACCACAGAACTGTAGAAGAAGGTAATATAGTTCATAACATCAACATTTGATTATAATTCCTAGGAAACATTCACACAAATCAAATTATTTCCAAGGGCCAGTCTCCACCAGATCAGTTAGAAAGTAATTATTTTCAGCTGTCTTTAGCATGCCTCAAGTGCATGCTCTTCTTAGCCATGAAGATTGCAGGTGTGATCCTGCATCCTTTCACAGGGTTTGTGTGTGAGCAGGGGCCACCCCAGCAAAAAAAGGTCTAATGTATTCCCATGCAGCAATCTGTGCTGGACCAAGCAACATGCAAGAGCCTTGAGAGGGTTCATCTGCCAGAACCTACAGTGAGAAGTTGAAATGCATTAAAAATAACCATAAAAGTAATGTCTGAAATCAGGGTTCCCCTTGCTGGGGAGATTCTGGGACCCCACTCAGACAGAGCATTGGAGCATCTCCTGACTGCCCAGCTCTGACCCTTTGGGTGCAGGGATTGGTTCAGGACAAAACACTGTTTTATTTTCATGCATGTGGTACGGCATAACTGATGTGCAATCACCTATTGAGCGGTGAGGTTGATGCTGACCTCACCACATGAAAGAGCTCTCCCTGATGTATGAGGATGCTGCTATTGTTTTTCCTTGAAAAATAATGTCTGTGGTATATTGCTGTCTCCAGAAATGCATCTCTTGGAGAGATGTGTTTTGGAATCCAGAGGTACAGCTGTTGATTCCCCTTTCTCAAAAGTAGCTGTTAGCTTGACTGCTCAGAAATGTTGGAAGAGCTCAGAATTTTCTAACTACAGACTTAGAAAATCGGGCATTATTATTCAGGGTGTACATAAGACACAAACAAACATGCAGAACACATGGAACATCTGTGTCACCATGGCAGTGGCACAAGAACAAGCTTTAAGAAGAGGGACCTGCCAGTCCTTTCTACTTCTGTTCCAGCCCAATGCCAGCACTGATCTGTGTCAGAACATGTCACCTTACACAGCATGCTAAATCCATTCTAGCTTTTTTTTTTTTAAAAAAAAAAAGAGAATCCTGTATTGATTTAAATCAGTGTAGGTTAACCAGATCAGTGGGGGTATAACAGCACGTGTCTGCACCAACTGCCAGCTATTTATTTTCAGATGAAGCAAGAAAAAAAATGGCACATACATAGCCAGCTAAAATTGTATTAGGAAATAGAGAAGCAGTTAATAGACTCTACAAA
The DNA here is from genome assembly GCA_027560015.1 of Chloroceryle amazona. NCBI lineage: Eukaryota > Metazoa > Chordata > Aves > Coraciiformes > Cerylidae > Chloroceryle > Chloroceryle amazona. The sequence continues at coordinate 9,696 of JANHFX010001523.1, read as the reverse complement.
TCTCCCACCTGCTTACTGTCTGCCCCAGAGCGGCATCAGTAGAAAGGCACAGTAATGTGAGTCCAGGAGCAGTAAGCAAGGCCACCCTTGGTCTGAGAGAAAACCCTCTGCACCAAGGAGGGCCAACGCATACAAATGCTGACAGTAAGGAAACAATCAGTACAACTCAAAGTTTGTCTCTTCCACCTCATGAATGACTATGCTTGTGCAGAAAGGGTCCCCACCTACCTCCTGCACTCCTGTCAGACCACCTACAAAGCGAGGACTAGAGGACAGGCTCTCTGCAGCCCAAAATGACTCTAAGGAGCTTCATCAGCCAGCAAAGGGCCTAGGCTGAAGGATCAGTGCTTTTAAGGAGCTTCACATGACCAGCTCACACTCCTAATGATCCACTACAGGTGGGTGAGCTGTGGATCGTTCGCCTCTAGTAATGCTGGCTAGGAGCTGGACTACATCGTTTGAGCAGGTGAAACCTCTCAGTAATGGGATGCAGCTTGCATTAGTATCTGTGGGGAGTAGTCTAGGCACAGATGGTCTTTTCTAGTGAACAAACAAGGTAACATCTCAGTGTCACTCTATGATTCCAAGCAGAAGGTGTTTCCAAATGAGCCTTTGGAGCCCTTCCAGCCCTATCAGACAGGAGAGATGCCCAGGGCAAGGAGCTCCCATCCCTTCTGCACCCCAGGTGCGCAGGGTCAGCCATGCTCACTCTTCCTTCCCAGCAACAGATGCTGGTGGATATTGGTTTGCAAATCCACTCATGCACTAAATGCACGTCCCAGGGGAAAAGCACTGACATATGTAAAATATTCCCAGGTGGGAACTGGCCAGTGGCTGGGACATGAGCTGCTCTCAGAGCCAACAAGCACTTAAGCAAGTGGGTGGGTGAGATCCATGCACAGTAACTAACAGTCTGAGGAAAATAAAAAGTTCCTGAGTTGTCACAGATTGCTTCCTCATAACGAGTATGGGTCATTTCTTGATCTTATTACAAAATTTAATTAAAATACCTTGATTTTTTTTTTCCCCATTTTATGGCTTTTGTTTCTGCCTTCTGGGATTTTTTGGCTCAGTCTTCTTTTTCTTTTCTTTTTTAAATTACATATTTCTGCCCTTCTCCATAAACTGTCATACTTTTTTTATGACACAGTAAAGCTGAACGTAGGCTCCAACCCATGTATGTTATGCCTTTCTTAGCAAAATAAAACTGGAAAAGCATCTTACAAAAAATTATATAAGGGGCCACTGTGTATATAGTATTAACTTTCTTTAATCTGTAGCTGGGCACTTTTTCAAGGCTGAGAAAAAAGAGATGAGACATAAATACTTTTAACATAATCCTCCAACATCACATAAATCACAAAAGGAAAAGGCAGCTCCCACAAACACCAACCTGAAAATGTACATAGGTAAATCTGGTGGTTCTACAAATCTGATGGGGTTTTGCTGAGCAAGTCAAATATGCAGGTTCAAGGTTGGCTGAGCATCAGTATTATGTTCCAGTCTACCGCTACTGTCATACATTTAATCTCCAGTAATTAAACTTCTAAATGAATCCATTTCACAAAAGCCACAGTGCATGGAGTGAATCGGTGAGTAAATTTTCATAACCTCAGAACCAACCCCAGGTGGGGGTGGAGCTGTGCTACGTGCAACAGGCTATGGAACAGATAGAGATGTAACTGTCAAAATAAAGACAAAACTAAAAGGGAAAATACAAAGAACTGCCTTGGCTCAAGGTTTTCAAGTTCTTTCCTGTTACCAAAAAAATTTCTCTCAACACACAGAGCATATTATTTGGCTGCAGCCCCTGATTAGAAAAAAGAAAAAAAAAAAAAAAAAAGAGAAAGCTGATTAGAAACTTCTGATTAGAGGAAAAAAATATCACTGATAACATCTGGGTGCAAACTGCGAATTCACAGCATGGTAGACATGGAGAGAGAAGTCTGTCACCTGGATTGTTTTCTTTGGTGAGATAAAATGAGTCTTACTATGGACAAATCCCACACAGACACCTTGGTTCAGGTACTGGATGTCATACAACTCTAGAGGGATGCTGCAGCAAAAGGGGCTTGCAGGTTCCTGAGAACCCACTGCCAGAAGGGCACAGCCTTTCCTGGGTATGTAGAAGCAGGGAGGACAGTGTTGCAATGCCATGGACAATGCTGGTGTTTGACTTTTGAAGGCTGTAGAAAGGCAGGAGGTGTTTTACTGGAGAGGAGGGTGCAGTGACCTGAGTGCTAGGGAAGCGCTTGCTAAGCACGCACTTACAGAGATTGTTCTTTTGAAGAAGATTTAGAAATGCTTGGACTACGGGGCAGAAGAAGCTTTGGGGAGAAAATACCAGGCATGTAAAAACTATCTAATAATGAGGGAAGACAGCAAGAATGACTGGCTAGGGACTGAAGCCAGACAAATTCAGAAGAAAAATAAGGCATTGCGTTTTCAGAGTGAGGAGGATTAACCTTTGAAATGAACTACCCAATGAAGTGATGGATCATCTGTCTCCTGGTATCTTTAAATCCAGACTGGATGCCTTCCTGGAAGACATGTGCAAGCCAAATACAGGTTTCTTACTTCACACAGGGATAGGTGGGTGAGGTTAAATAGCCTGAGATATGAGGGGGTTCGTATGCAGTTCCCTCTAGTCTTTAAACTTAATGTGTGACTCAGTGAAACATTTTATAATCGCTGTGATTCTGTGATGTCCCCACATCTCCAGATTGCTGCTTGATACAAGTAATTTTGAATCACCCCATGCCCAAGAGGCACTCCCACTGACATCCATGCCATTGCCTGCAGAAGAAGCTCCTGTGCCACACGGACAACCACAGCTCCGTCTGGGCCTAAGTGATCATAAAATTACTCAGTTTGCTTCTCTGCAGGACAGAAAGAGCTAATGCATCCTATCGTTCATCACAGCTATGAGCTAACGGGTCCTTACTTTCTGCCTCTACCAGGCTCAGAAATACAGAGTAGAACATTAATATGCTTTTCAGAGCTTAAAACATGTTACTTTTAAAGGAGAAACATTTTTTTCCCTATCCCTTAAAGACCATGTCCTAAACCCATCAGACCCCCGTGAGTGCCTGCAGACAGACCTCCCTCCTGCATAGGTGTTAACTTCCTTTAGCCTTCCCTGTTAAGATGAAAATTCATCCGGATCAAAACTGGTAAGAATTTCTGGTACATTCAAGCAAAATTTAAATTCCAGTAGAAGAATAATAGAAGAGAATAAAAAAATCCTAGAAATCTCACCAACTTTATAAAGCCCAGCCTGGGCATGCTCCAAAGGCTTGACCCACCTCCAGTGAGTCTGGCAGTGTCCCCAGACAGTAGGACCTCCGGGCTGGCTCTGGGGCAGAAAGAGGAACACTTCCATCAGTGATGCAGAATGGCAGACCAAAAAATTTCCCCTCAAAAGTCCAGAAAATCAGCAACACATGGCAAGCAATGCCACATAGTACTATCCCCCCATGTTTCACTTCAATTTTTATCCATTCCATGTGTTGCTTTCTTGCCATTTAGAAACTTAGCTCTCATTTATCAACGTTTTCACATTTCACTTCTGGACACTGCTATCCATGCATTATCCATCCTTTTTATCTTGCTGTTTGAACTGTGTTCTGCAGCTCTGGTTCAGTTTTACCATTCATTCATCAGCATGAAGTTAAACAATTACTAAACAACTTGGGTAGCTGGCAAGCAGAGAGGAAGCCAGATTCATTTCTGCCCAGAGGGAAGAAAGATTTTATACAATAGCATGGCCTTTGTTTTGCATCTCATGGGTGATGCTATTGATGTGAAGGTTATATCACATTATGTGCCAAACCACTTGAGCTAGTTTCAGATTGCAGTTCCCCTTGGGGTATTTCCACTCAATATATAGGATAACCAGCTCTGCTCTCTGTCCACTCCTAGCCTGGACAGTGCTTACTCAGCTCCCCAAATCTTGGCAAGCTGAAGCGGGAAAGCAGAGCTGCACTTTTCCCTAGTTATTACCATTTTATCAATGATCACTCCCCTTAATGCTATGGAGCACATGGCAAAACAATGAGCGAATTGCGTGTTTTCCTGCAGTGAGCAGAAAGCAGATAATTGACTGTAAACCACAGTGCCCCGTACATGTCAATACATTCTGCTTGCATCTGCGGAATGGTCGTACTTTTTTTTTGGCTTCAATTCATGACCACAAAACTGCTGATTACCTTCCTGAAAAAAAAATGGACATTGGGTGCATGACAGAGATGCAGCTCTGTTTCCCACATATCAGGAATATCAGGATTCAGGGATCTGACCTGGGTCACGTTTTATTATTTTGTTTTCAGCATTATCTCAGCATTTCCCACTGCTAGGAAATACATTACAAATAGCAGTGATCTTAGCTTTGTTTTGTAGACCTTGATGTTCCCCCCCACCAAGACTTATTTTCCACTGTAATTGTTATTTTGCATTATAATTATAATTTTATATTATAATCTGTATTTCATGATGTGACCTCACAATTTTCTTGCACCGTGCTAATGTGAAATATCAAAGAGGGTTTTTTTGCAGAGCTCGATACCTAGTGGAAAGACTACTACTGGATGGCTTGGACTGAGCCATAGCACCAGAAACCAAATATGAAAAGGGGCCAGTCTGCTAACAACCACCCCACGGGATGTCCAAGGAGGCACAGCTCAGAAAGCAGGATGTGTGATCTGGCCTGGGGATGCTGTCCAGACCTCGTGCTTCTAAGGAGATGGGAACAAGGTTTGCTGGGAGGAGTTCAGGATTTTGTTGATTTAACCCTCTCAAGCTGTTTAAGAATAACATTTCCTGTGCTTAAATCATATCTCTGCTATGCTGGTGTCTCTTGGTTTTTTTTAATCATATTTTTTCTTTTCCTTTTTGTCGTTGGGGTGTTTTTTTGTTTGTTTTTTGGAGACTTAATGAGCTCTCACAAAATGACTGGAGGCATGTAACTACTCTAGCAAGAAGTTTTGGGTTTAAGGAACTGGACCTTGAGGCTTTTCCACCCAGGAAAAATGTCAGAAAGAGAATTTTGCCTTGAAGACTACCCAGGAGATACAGAGATGGTTGCAGTCTCAATAATCAGACCTGGTTTCTTCAGTACAAGGTGTTGGAGAGGCTAAGCACTGCTGGAGACAGCCAGCTTTTCAGATGAGGACCTGGTCACAGAATATTAATGTCAAACAAATGTCACATGCACTAGGGCAAGTCTATAAAGATTTTATTGTAGCACCCTGAGCCTGGATATTTAAGAGGTCATAAGGAAAATGCCTTAAATTTTGAGCCTGTTACCAGAGGGCTGACTCAAAATTCTCTGTAAAGAACCTGAAGGCACTGAGAAATCTATCATCTAGACTCTATGGGCTGACTTAATAAGGATCAAAATCAAAACTGTCTTTTTCATTTAAAAAGTACACATGTGAGTACTCATCTCAGTGCTAGAGGCTCAGGTTCAAGTTCTGTTTCTGCTCATTACAAGCTTTTTTTTTGGGGGGCTCCTTCCTGTTGCAACTGCTTAATTTGTATAAACAGTGAAGCATTCACCAGATCAGGGCTCCTGTCAGTATAATCTGGTTGTCAGCACAACAGCTGGGAGATGGAAATTCCCGTGCAGGTCCCAAACCAGGTGCATTTTGGAGAAGTGTCACAGGTCTGGGTACCCATCTCCTGCATCATCCCCCTGGCACTCACTCTGCCTTTCTGAGACAAAAATCCATCCCCAGGAACCTCTTCCCATCACAGAATTATTGAGTCCAGCACCTTTTCATCAGTCAGCATTGCACAATGAAGTGCTGGTACTGGGGACATTTCTCACCAGCTCTAGTCAGTCAGCAGAAAAGTGATGGTAATTTCATCTTGGTTTACGTGCAAGTTCAAAGGAATTTTGGACTTAGATTATCTGCTAAAAGTGGATGTGTCCAACATTTGTTAGCAGTAAGACAGTACTGCTGATCAGAAAATGCTACCAAATAAGCTTATTTTGTTTTCTAGTCTAATCCAGTATATTTCTAGTGTTTATTTTTATTTTAGAAAAGAAACAATAGAGGAAAGTTCACCAAATGAAATGTTTGCCAATGTTTTCACAGAAATATTTGCCACTGGAGGTCAGCTCCACATTTCCAACAGTAATTTAATAACCCAAATGTATCATATTGAAAATCCCTTTGGACTCTTAGCAAACTAGAGAGACATTCATAGGTCATTTTTAAAAAAATCAGCATACACTTTGAAGATGACTCCAGTATCCCCTCTGTGCTATACATTCTTGTTGGACAAATTGTCCCTGAATCTACTTATTTCTATGTATTATTTTTTGCAGCATTATGAGAAAGCATTGGTTTATCTAGCTATCTGCACTGGTGTTTGGCAGAGCATAGCAAAACTGATTGAGCAAACAAAAGAATAAATTGGAAGCTACCTAGGAAAGATTTCTTTACTCAAACTTGTTTAGTGTAACTATACAATTTAAAACCACTCAAAAATCAAGATAGGTGCTATCAATGATTTAAGTCAGTCCCCCTGCTCAGCCTGCCTGAAATGGTGATCTATGCATTATTTGGATGCCTTTTGCATCTTTCAATGCACATGCTTTTCTTTTCTTTAAAATGAGAATAGTAGACTTCGCCCAGGCATTCTCAAAAAAATGGCATAAACTTCAGTCAAAACCCCTTTTCAAGTCAATGTAGGCTGGATTCATCAAACTACAGTCTACACTGTCCGGTAGGAAGGCAGAAACTGAGTGGAATCACAGTATTCTGCCTGGAAACACCCAAATCCAAGTGGGGTTTTTTGGTCAGTCCAGGCACCTGGCAAAGTGGGGTGGTGCTGGGGCTGGGCACAGCATGGTGCCTCCCGCTGCCTGTGCTACCACCTGCACTGGCACTGCAGAGCAGCACCACTGGCTTGGTGCTCAGGGTGAATTCATCCTACAATCTGCTTCAACAAATCCAGGCTTAACCCACCCAGTGATGGAGGCTTCAGGCCAGGCTGGAAGTGCTGTTATCAGTTGAATGCCATACAGAAGTCAGCATGATGCACATGGAGCAAAACTGGGCTTTGGGCAATTGAGGTACATCCTTCCTTCCAGGCATCAGCTGCTTGCCTGAAGGCACAGGCAATCTGTCTGAGACAACAGAAAGAGCAAATGCAAGCAGATGAATCATATCTTTTTAAGCAGCACTCAGGGTTTGCTTTGTGATGAGGTTTTCGGCAGAAAGCCCTACACTGTGGGAGTTTTCCTTTCCTCCTGGCTGGGCAGACTGTCCCCAGCTTGCTGAGCCTCAAAGAGCAGCAAAACCTCCACCTCCATCCTTGATGCTGCAGTGGAGAGAGCAGGGCTGCAGGCCAGCTCTTACTGAGTGACCTGGAAAGAGCACGAGTGAGGAAAACCCTGACCTAACCCTTTTTGTTGTTTGATCAGAGTATCCGGGCAGGAGTCAGCTGCTGTCCATCCTCCCTCATACCTGCAGCATGAGTAAAAGTCACCGTTAATTTTCTTGCCTTATCTTAGAGAAAAACACATGTTCATGGACATCTAACACATATTTCTCCTAGACCAGAGAAAGCTAACATTTTATTCTTGTTTTAAGAAGAGAGTATACCCGCTAAAAAAGCTCCTTGAATTGCTGTGGCTATATGCAGATGATTTCAGATGAGATGCCTGCCCGCTCTGGTTGGAATAACCTTAATGAAACAAGAGTCCAGGAATCCTTCAGCTGCCTCAGGAAACGTGTCCTGTAGCCAAAAGAAAACCCACAACCTTCAGATGTTGCTGTGCTGGGTGAGCTGTACCATGTCCAACCCAGTCATCCAGGCAAAGTTGTCTGCTGCTGAGGTTATGCTTCTCAGCGAGGCGAGCACAAGGCAAATTTCTCTGGGGGAAGAATGGAAAGTGTTTGTGTCCCTGGATAGTCTCTGGAAGCGTATGAGTGTTTCTGCATGCTTTGAGGGCCTGGCTCCACAAAATATTTAGGCACATGTGTAACCAGAAGTGACGTCCAACAGAGTCCTGCAGAGACAGACGCTTCCAGCCTTCCAGCTCCAGCAGGATCCAAACAGTTTTGCACAATGTTTAAATTGTACTCTTTTTTTTTTTGTTCAAGCCACTAAAATAGCCTTCATTTTGACAAGTCCCTGCCCGTATAGCAGCTGAATTAAACCACTTTGAAGTATAGCAGCTTCTACTCCTCACAAGGAGAAATATCCATAATACAAGCTAAGAGATCCTGCACTGCTGAACACTACCAGGTTACTAATGTGAAAAACAGAATTAATGCAATGCCAAAAAGTTGTGAGAAAGTTTGAGCAAAAGCAACATCAATTATAAGGACTGTCTCATATCACAGCTATTTTACAGCAATTCCACTTTATATTCCCTGGCCAGCACAGCTTATTGAATAATTAATTAGCCAGATGACACACAATCAGATTAAAAAGCCTTGAATGTGAATGAATATCAGTTTCTCGATTCTGAAAGGAATTTAGTCATGGAAACTTCCACCTACTGTCCAGTTTATCGTATTCTGGAGAGAGCTGAAAAACAGTGATATCCATGAGATCATCTTCATGGTGCTTTTTCCAGTATTGAAGGAAACCTGAGCTGTTGCCTCACAGGGGAACTTGGTCACAGGACATAGCTCCTGAAGATTTGGGAGGAAAACCCTTTCCTCATCTCTGTGTAAAGTAGCTTTTTCTGACTGGGATTCATACATCATTAGAACAGATACATCATTAAAACAGACAATTAAAATTGGAAACACATTTAAAACTGAGAGTGTAGGATAATTTACTAGAACTATACAAAGAAGAAATAAATTACTATCCTAGTAGAAGAAATATTTTTTTCACCTAATAGTATCTAATATGCATGGCATCGTAAACAGTGCTTTGTGTTACATAAAGACACTGTGCTTCTCAGCATATAAACCCTTTAATTGCGATAATGACTCACATTTCAGCTTCGAAGCTAGACATGTATGTTTTCTGAATGTGCCAAATAGGCAAGACACCAACTAGCCTTGGTGTGTTTAGAACCACATGTCTTTAAGTACATTTACTTTGACATGTGTGCTTAGACCACATGTCAAAGTAAATGGGAAAGCTGAACTATTGGTTGAGGAGTGGTTTTATTTGTTGGGTTAAGCATCCCAGTGTTTGCTCCGAGCCCTAATGCATATTAAAAAGAAAGTATATGAAAAAGTGTTAGTGATTCATCTATAAAATTAATTTACCCACCAGCTGAAAAGATTCTGGAAACTTTAAAGAGTGTTAAAGTGTGACTGCGTTCACATATATTTTCCTTTTCCTGGTTTTAAATCCAAACTGTGCCTAAATAAGTGACAGA
>JANHFX010001522.1:93193-109425 GCA_027560015.1 Chloroceryle amazona | reverse complement strand
TTTTCTTTTTCTTTTTCTTTTTCTTTTTCTTTTTCTTTTTCTTTTTCTTTTTCTTTTTCTTTTTCTTTTTCTTTTTTAAAAACCTTTTTGTAAACTCCCCAGTGCCTCAGTGGGGATGGCAAGCCAGGCTACAGCCACCCGTTAGACTGCAGCATAAATTCCTGTATTTCAGAGCTTGTTACACTCCACATATTTAAAGTGTGTGTATAAACTACTGAAAAGCCACTGATGCTTCAGCAGGGCACAGTTGTATTTTTGTTTGTTTCTTTGTTTTGGTTGGTTGTTTTTTGGTTGGTTGGTTGGTTGGTTTGGGTTTTTAAATTTGGTGAAATTATAGTGGAAACTATCACTGGAGATTTATAGTGCTTCCAAGATAATTCATCCTTGACTGAAACTTGGCATGGGAGGTGTTAAGCTGGTTGCAGGCTGTCATTGCTTTGTGTTGTTACTGGATATATGTAGTTCAGTCAGTTCTACCATAAAGATAGAAAGGTTAGGAAATCACAGAATGTTAGGTAGAGAGTTTTGTAAAATAGTAGTTCTGCTTCCATTGCTTAAATGACCTAGTGTTCTTAAAAAGGCCTCTGATGTTTAGTTGAACCAGAGGAAAAACTTAGTGCAGAGCTTGTTTTCTCTGTTTAAAAACAAGAATAAAAGGCTGCAGTACAATTAAACCACTGGAGCTGCTTAAGGGAAAAATTCCCTGTTGTGGTTTTGTTGTTGTGTATTTTTTTTTTTTGTTTGGTTGTTTTTTTTATCTGGAAGTATTTAGCATTTTGGTATTGTAATACTGCATGAGAGTCCATAGGATGAGTGGACGGAAAGTTATTAAGCAGTGCTGGAGATCAGCTTCTGCTTACTGTCTGAAGGAAGTGAAATGTAGCTAGCTTGGTTAAAAACAATAAATAGAATAAAAAAAATCAAGGGGAAGTGGTTGGAGAGGGGAGAAAGGCAGCTGACTGCATTTTTACAGATGCAGTTAAACCCAAACAACAGAATGTTTTACACAAACAAGGATAGCTTGCAGATTTTTCAAGGAAAAAAAAATTAAAAAAAACCCCAAACACATCGAGAAGAACAGTACTTTTCCTGTATCTTGTCCACCTTAGTAACTTGGAGCAATGTCCTGCTGAACCGTGGGACTTCTCATGAGGCATCTACAGCCTCTGTATTTCCAAGGCGCGGGGTATAAATACTGTGGGACAGGCAGACTGGTGTGGAGAGGAGAGCATGATCTCACAGATGCAGTCAGTAAATTCTAGAAGTACTCTTTAAAAACACTGCATCCTCCAGGAAGAACCATACAGCCCAAATAAACCATTTCCCCCTATGCCTCTGTATATATAAACTCTGCTGGTTTGGAAGATCTTAATCAGATCAGAAATGTGCCTATTTACAGTTGTTCCTAAACCAAGTTATATGATAAATACCAATGGGGTTTTTTTGGTCATTTGGCTGTTTTGTTTTTTTTGGGGTGGTGTGTTGTTTTGTGTTGTTTGTATTTATTTTATTTTTTTTCCTGAGCTGGTCATCAGGACTGTACAGTTACAAAAGGAGTTCACCTATAAGTTGTGCTAGTATGTGTGTGGTATGTGCAGAAATGATTACAAGACAGCAGACACAGGGGGAGGCAGAAAAAGGCTTTTTTGATGCCTTGAGCTCCAGAAGGGTTTGTTGGTCCTGGTGTGGCCATGGTTGTCTTGCATGATGCTGAGCCAGATGATGTGAGCTTGTGGTACAGTGATGTTTCTACCCAACTCCTCTAAATCATCTTCACTTGCAGTTTTATCAGGTCTGAGAAACACTTGTGTACCCGGAGGCCAAGATCTAGCTGAGGTCTCCCCCTGTTTTTGGTTGTGGAGCTAGCGGTTGTCATGCCTGTTGACCTCAGTGATGCCAATCCTTCCACAGGAGCCCTTCAAAATCGCAGCCTTGAATGAAAAAAACCCCTACAGCTTAGTAAAGTCTGCCACCAAGCAAACACATTTGGTTTGGTTCTGCATGCACACCTCTGAATGAGATCCCCGAAATGCATTTCCAGGGTGTGCAGAAAAGCCCCTTCCTCCACCCCAAACCTCTAGAAGCAATTAAAAAGGTGGCTTCCTGAAGGCAGGAGCTGTGTGAATTATTTTAGAAATGGTCATCATAAAGACCTATACGTTAAAACACAAAAAGCCCCATCTGAGATGTTTTTATCTTGGATGCAAGGGTTTGGCTTTGGAGTGCCGAAATTCTGCGATGCATAGTGCCTCCGCAACCTCATTTCTCATTCAGGAAAGATCTTGATAAATTGTAAACTGGGTTGATTTCTTGATACAATTCACTGTTGTATACAAAAGTCATTAAAAAATATTTCCAGCAGCTTTGTTGCTGGTGAGGGTGTTTGCATGGGTGTCTTTTTTTTTTTTTTTTTTTTTTCCTCCTTCCCCTTACTATATCTAAGGAAGTGTGAGCTACCTTGGTGGAATTGCTTCCCCAGCCTTTCATTAGGTTGAATAAAAAAAAACAAACACTCCTTAATGGGAAGGAAGGGATGGGGAAAGAAGGGTGTTTTGTGTACACTTTCCCATTCATGTTTTAAAAAGAAAATACATAAACTTCTGGAGTTGGTGACATGGAACTCCTGTGATTATAGGAGTTGGAAGCTTAATTTGCTTTCTCAATGCTGACTTAAAACGAAAGGGGAATAGCACCGAGGATAAGAGCACTTGCTGCTTTTGTTTTGCCTCTTGGATAAAACGCACTCCTAAGTTCTGTGGTGATTTAAGCAATGCCATCACTAGGTAATTCTGGAAATCGGTTCTCTTTGGATTATTAATCTATGTAAGATTTTTGTCTTGATTTGGGATAGAATAATGGAGAGGAAAATGTGTTGTTTGTTCTAGCGCTTAAATTTTGAGGTTTCAGTAAAACGTATACCTTTTGTGCAAACTTTGTACCAAGAACAAACAGTTAAAATATGACTAGGCTGTTGCCCACTTCTGCTTCCTCTCTGCTGCAGAAATAGGAGGAATGGTATTTCACAAGAGCAGGTTGTGTTTCTACAATGAGTCTGGTACCTTAATGCAAATATTCAACAGCAAGCAGTACTTGCCATGTTTCAAGAAGGAAAAAACTGCTCTGACTTCTGTGCTGGAGGGACAAACAGTAGAGGTAGAACTAGAAATGAGTATCCCTGGTTGGACCTTTTCCAGATGATAATCCAGTTTGGGTCACCAGTGGTGAGCCCTGGCCAGCTACTCATGGTATAGATGTTTAAAGGAATCAGGTGCCACGTTTGTCCAACAGTAAAGCAATCCCTGCCCTGTAAGCAAGGGTGGAAAAACCCAGCAGATCTGGGAGGGGCTTCTGGATCTGTTGTTTCTGACCAGTGGGCTGTTGAACAGTTGGAGAGAATATGTAACACATGCTGTTGGCAATTAATGCTGTAAAGGATTCATTCTGTGGACTTTCAGAGGTCTAGATGAAAACCACTGCTGGCAGTTGCAGGGAACGTGGCTGGAGGAGGTTGTCTCTTCAGATGGTTAATGTTAACTGGCCTCTAGCTATCAAACCACCATCAGTCAGAGATCCTTCCTTCATAGCCTTTCTCATCTTTCATGAAAGTGACAGTCCAAAAGTTAGAATGCATTAAAAAATGCTCAGTAAATAGCTGCTAATGTTGCTTTTGAGTCTGCTGTTTGGGTTGAGGTTTTTTTTCAATGTATGTGGATTTAAACATCTCTGTGTCTGCAGTCGGGAGAGAAGGGAAGAATGGAGTGGCAGAAAAACTTATCTGAATTGGTGATGGGTCAGCAGAAAAAGTAATATTTTTGGTACTGATTCGTTCCTGTTTGTGGCTTTATAAATTGCCATGATATGAGCCTGGGCCAGTTGTGTCAACTCTTGCTAGGAGGTGCATGGGTACATGGTGACTGTTTCTCTTAGACCAGTCAAAGACTGTCTTCACATCTGTCAGCACCCTCCAGCATCAAGTGGTGTGTGTATTTCTCAGCTTATCATTCAGAGGTGTGTTTCTTATCAGGTACAGAGCACCTGGCTTTTCATTTGACCCATTAAGCTTAGTATTGTGTCTTACTTTCTGGATTCTGGCAGGGTGCAGATACCCAGCACCATGACAGGGTAGCAGGGGATGTGCTTCTGGCTTCAACACCAACTGCTAGTTCAAGCGTGCATGCCATATGTTGGTCCTCCACTACCTTGCTTGCTCAGTGTCACCCAGATGCATGATGCCAGTGTAACTTGAGGTGACTCCAGAGATACAACAGCAGCAGTTGTATGCATTTGCTCGGTAGTGCTGCATTGTCAGGAGGAACACCCAATTCTCATTGCTTCTGTGAAGTGGCCAGGAGCTCATGGTCTTGCCAAGCCCCTGTTGGCAAAATAGCCCAAGAGAGAGGAATGCTTTGGGTTTTGTAAGCTCTTTAATTGAAAGAGGCTCCCAACAGCTAATACCCAACCGTTCTTTTAAGCTGTCACTTCCTTAGGTGGAAGGAATGAATGCTCAGCCCCTTTCTTTTACTTCTGTGTGTGAGTTTTGTCAGTGAGAAGCTTCTGCTGCTCCCTGAACTTCTGAGTGAAACCACCTCCTTGGAACAGAAAAGGGAAACTCCTTGAGAGCACTTCTTAGCGTTGAAACGTGCCGTATAAAAGCACGTTTGTACACTCTGTTAGATGAAGGAATTCTAGGCTGTACCCAGCCTTAAGTAAATAGCCAGTGAGAGGCAACTGAAGTGTGATGGATGGCTGTATTTGGTGAGGAAAGGCACGCAGCATGGAAGTCCACGGAGCAAAGCAAAGGATAAAGGGAACCATGCCACCTTTTACAGGAGTGGTGTTGTGTTAGAACACTGTCCCATGCCTAAAGCTGTGCTCGGTGTCTCTTGCAACAAGTAGAGAAAGCACAAATAGGCTGTCTTCATCTGTAAATTTTCCTATTATGTCATGTGTTTCAAGACACATAAAAATAAGTCTTTGTCAACGAAAAGAAGTAAATCATCTGTTGGGGTGTTTTGCCGATTTGATATTTAGCTTCAAATTCTGGGCAGAAAAAAAACCCTCCAGAAGTTTAAGTTCCTTTTCTAGAGGGTGCCTAAGGTAAGGTCCAGGAAAGTCCTACTTACAGGTTGCCTGAGCTGCCCTTGCAGCTCTCTAGGCTGGTGCAATGGCAAAAAAACAAGCAGTTTTCCTTGGATGGCTCCAATAGGGATGTGCCTGGTTGTGGACACCTGGTTCGGGCATCTCTTGCTGTATAATTCATAAAGGGGATTTAGAAACTCCCGCGACAGGGAAAGTAAACTTTTAAAACCCAGGGAAAAGTGAAGAGAGGGGAAAATGTGGCTTTATTGGAAGGTGCTGCATTGTGGGGAATGTAAATGCTGCTGTACAAGTTGTTTGGTTTTGTTGTTTGTTGGTTTTTCTTGATCAAAAGAAATGAAAAGTGTTGTGCACGTTCTTGGTATTTTATATTTGACTTACTCTGAAAACTGTAGAACATGAGGTGAAGGAAATGCCTGAACGGCTAAAATCCAGGCTGCATGTTCACTTCATTTTGGAACATTTCAAATAAAGGAACTTTTCTTTTGCAGGAATGTGGCTTCGTCATTCATGATCTTGTTAAAAGGCTAAAATATACTAACCTCTTTTGTGCTCTAGGAAGATACTTCCTTCTATATGTGTTAACCTTAATTTGGACAAGAGCACCTTGTCTTAAATGTTAGAAGACAGTTACCATCTTCCCTCCAATCAAATGTGTGCAGGCAGACATGGAAGATCTCTCCAAGATTCATCTTTGTGGAGTTTCCAAGATTGGTCTTTGTGGTTTGTTTTTGTGTTTTTGTTTTTTTTTTGTACAAACATCTTTACAGAAGAAAGTATTCCTTTGTGTTTGGTGACTGGGAGGTAGCTTGAAGATTCAGCCTTCTGCTTGAGCACACCCAGCAGCCTCTTGCGAGGTCATGACTCTGGTCATGATGGCTCAGGGATGAGGTTCGTGGTCACCTCTATCAGTATGTCAGTGCAGAAGTGTGGTAGCTTCCAGGGTTTTTGGTAGCTTCCAGGATTGTGCAGGCTTTCTTTTTCCATTGCGTAGCGCAGCATTCCTGGCTTGTGTAGTCTGTGGCCACAGCTCTAGTTTTGTGAATGCTTTTTGCCATTTAGCGCTCCTCTGCATTACGGATTGTGCATAAATCTAGTCTTCCCATGTCAATGAGCAGGATTGTGTCAGAGTAGATTTTTTGTTGTATTTCTTCAGCTATATACAGTGTAGTGAATGTATTCTTCCTTTTGGCTAAAATTAAACCTTCTTCCCCACCCCAATCTGCTCTCCCACCCTTAAACTTCTACTACAAAAGGCATGAGAGACATGCAGAGCACACTGGAGGCTGGTGCAATGTTTCAATTAACTATTAAACTCTTTAGCCTGGGATATGAACTAATTAAGCTCGCCCCAGGTGAATAGAAAGACTGCTCAAGCAAGCACTGGGGCACCAAGCAAAAATTACTCTGTATCAAAGGCAAAGCTTAATTTTAGCCTTAAAAATCTAAATGGGATGTAGCACCTTCAGCAGCCTGCGGATGCCGTTTATTGTATTGCCAACTGTTTACAGGTTCAAGTTAACAAAATCTTCTGTTTGGAAATGGTGTGGACACAGCTGGGTTCCCAAGAGCCATCAGTGCCCATTTCACAGCAGCATTTCAGGATAGCCAGTGAGGAACTACCTTGAGCTCACCATGCCACTTGCTTGGCAGAGGGTCATGAGGAAGCCCCAAGCACTATCCAGGAGCAGGATTTCCAGAATAATCCCCACACCATCCTCCATGCTGGCAAGAGCTGGTCATCATAGGCATAATGGACATCTGGGGTCCCTGGCACCAGAGCCCAGCATTCTTTGTTGCTACCTTTGTTGTCAGAAGAGTTCACAGCCTCTAGCAATGGACATTTTTAAAGCTTGCTTTTTAAAATTTATTTATTTTAATTCGGATTTTAAGTTTTATTTCTGATGTCATTGGCACACTTCTCTGATGTACTCTGAAGTAACCATAGACCTCAAAAACAGGGTGATTTAATGGGCAAGGCAAAAATGCCCTATACAGCCAGGGCTGTGCCAAGCCAAGAAGTTAACGGGATGCCCCAGAAGAAGAGGCGTCTGACGCTTTCAGCCTACAGCTCTACTTGCGCACAGGTCTGTAACCAGGGCTCGGAAGGCTGTTTTGGAGAAGGCATCGCTTATTTTATTGTGCTTTTTTGTTACTTCATGCCTTTTTTTTTTTTTCCCCTCCAGTTTGAGGAAAGGGACTTGTAGAGCCAATCTGTGACTTCTGAAAGGATCTCTTGGATCTTTGCAGACAATGGAGAAAAGTAGACTTGTATTTTGCTAATTGGCTTACACTTGAACTACCTTAATGGCAGGAGTGAAAGTTTGGTATTTTTGTGGAAGTATTGTCCAGGTTTTTGGTTTTTTTTGTAGGTTTTTTTGTTGTTGTTGGTTGGTTGGGTTTTTTTGTTGTTTTTGTTTTCCTTCATGTAGATCAAAGAAGGAGTGAAGCCAAAATATCCAGGTGGCATTTCAGGGTTAAAAGGGTATTTCTGGGTGACATTTCAGGGCGCGAAGCCCAGGGAGCCTCAGTGAGCACCGTATGCAGGGGCATCTTCTCACTGATGCCTCAAAATACTTCATTACCCAGAAAGTATGAATGTTAACAGTGCTCTTGACAGCGATTTCCTAAAAGCTGATGCTCAAGGGCTTTGTCTGAACCTGTTATTATTATTCCAATTCCCACTTGTAATCGATGTGAGTTGGTTATTTACCAATACCATCATTTAAGGCAAGGAGTGTTGACATGGTGGAAAAACATTTAGTCACACAAACCCCTGGCATGTCAACACATGTGGGAGACACACACAAAAAAAAAAAACAAACCCACAAAAATTAGAGAAGATTAACAGTGGATCTACTTGGATGTGCAGCAGTTAGGTAGGATTTTAATGTAAGTAATCACTTGAAAAGGGAATGTGATTTAACCATTTCGCTGGGCAGTCTGTTCCAGTCTCTGGTAACCCTTGCAGTACGCAAGCTTTTCCTGAATTCCAACCTAAACCTCTCCTGGAGCAGTTTGATGCCATTTTCTCTTGTCCTATCAGTTGTGACTTTTGAGACGAGACCAAAACCTACCTCCCTACAACCTCCTTTAGGTAATTGTGAGAGCAAGAAGACTCCCTCAGCCTCCTTTTCTCCAGACTAGACAACCTCAGTTCCCTCAGTCACTCCTCACAAGACTTATTCTCGAGACCCCTCACCAGCTTCCTTGCTTTTCTGTGGACCTGCTCCATCACCTCAATATCTTTCTTACACTGTGGCATCCAAAACTGAGCTTTGTTGTTGGCTTTACCACATCCCTGCTGTATACTTGGAGAGACTGTAATTTGTGGCAGTGGTGGTTTTATTTTCATTTGAAATAAAACCAAGGCAGGAGAGTCCAGAGCTTTTCTTGATAGTTTCTGTTTGTGGCAAACCTCTTAATTTTCAACTAGTACTATCT
Source organism: Chloroceryle amazona (assembly GCA_027560015.1). Taxonomy (NCBI): domain Eukaryota; kingdom Metazoa; phylum Chordata; class Aves; order Coraciiformes; family Cerylidae; genus Chloroceryle; species Chloroceryle amazona. The sequence continues at coordinate 100,884 of JANHFX010001522.1, read as the reverse complement.
TAATATTCAGCATTATAGTAAATACTGAAATACGTAACTGGAGGCAGTGCCTTAGTCCTGTGGCTATGGGGGGAAATGCAACACCAAAATAATTTGATTTATTGATATCACCTACAGAACATTGTCCATACAATGACAGCCCTTTGTAGTGACAGCCCATTTGTAATGGCTTTAAAATATGTGAAAACCAAATAACAGTGTTGGCTGGGGAAGTAGCTAATCCGTAATGTGCAGGATGGCCTCCCTGGGCTGACAGCTCTGGGGACCTGGATGAGGAAACTGCAGCTGCTTTTGTATAGAGAATAGTATGACTTGCAGATGGAGGCTATTGCCGGTATCTTAAGCTTTGGAAAAAAACAAATAATCCCTTGAAGTAACGTAAATAAACCCCCCACAACTTCTACTTCTTCATGTTTTTATAGTTTGCTTATTTCCTCAGTGTCATGGTTTTGTCTCCAGTACTGTAGATTATTAATCTTCAGAGTATCAGGACCTTCATAGAAGTATTTCCTGTACATGTTTATCTGTCGCCTTAAAAAATTACTATTGGCTTGTTCTCTTCTGAATTTTTCCTTGAAATAATGGGACACTCTCCTTCAGTAGCGAGACTTTTTTGCTAGGAAAAATATCAAGATGAATCACTGCCAGGGGTTAAAGTACCTTTTGTATGACTTAGTCAGTGGCATCCTTTAGGACATCTGCAACTAGCCACAGATCCAGAGGCCACTGTCTTTGTGTTGTTTTTGGCAAAGCTAAACTTTTGGGTTTCAGCTAAACTCTTGTTTATCTGGTTGTAAGTGCATCTGCAGATCTCCTGTCCAAGTGTCACTTAGACCCCTAGAAAGGGGATGCTGCTGCATCTTGAGCTTGTTTTGAGTTGGCCAAGGATTTCAACCTGATTTATTAGCAAGGTGAGTGTTGGCTGTTAGTAGAGAAATGATAGCTTTCTATATCTGCCCCTTGTTAGAAAGGGGTGGAGGCAGTCTTCTCAGCCTCTACACTGCTAGCTCCTGTTATTTTTAGAAAATCCCAGCTCAGTGATTAAATCCATCCATTTAAATATATTCCTCCTGAAATGTGCCCGAGCACATCTGGACAGGCTGAAACAAGGATGTGGTTTCTCCCTTCTACCTCAAAATTGATGGTATGCATCTCCAAGGCAGAGCGCTGGTTTGGGATGAGTGGCTGGCTTTCCACCTCGACTTTTTATTTCAGATCGAACTGTCATCTTCCAACTCTTGTCACTGAATACACTGAAGCTAGTTCTGTGAATGCCACCTGTAACTAGGTGCTCATGCTGGCATGGCCTCAGGTTTCTGCAGCACAAGCTGGATTTCATCAATATCTGCAGCATCTTCACAGGGTTGGCCTGGTGTCGTCTTCGTGGTGGAGGAAACATGGGTTGGGCACCTACCTTGGCATGGTGCTAATATTAATAAAACAGGAGATATGGACAAAACAGCAGCTTGCAGGTCCTTCAAGGTATATCTCTTTGAATTGCCCCTTGCTCCATCTTGCAGATTGATGTTGGAAGTAGCACTTGATCAGACTCTGAAAGGCTGGCTGGGGGTGAGGGGGTTTTTGGTGGTTTGGCGGGTTGTTTTTTTTTTTTTCAGACAATTTGGCAAGTACTTTCCCATCGTGGTGCAAATTGTTTAGCAAAACTCACTTTCAGATGGCTTCTTGGGCAACGTGCATATTTCTCTCCCTTAGCACACTGAAATGCTGTTGCTGTTTTCTCTGAATGTTAATTTCTAGCAGACAACAAGGCCTTGCAGGACAGCTTTGGCATGTCGTGCTTCTTCCACCTTCTTGTCTGGGTGCCAAAACATCCCACCAGAATGCTGGGCACAGAGCCGCTCTCCCTTTTTGCACAAATGTCTTCAAACCAAGGGTCTTCCTTCCTAAAATTTTTCTTGCTCCAAGATACTAGTGGACATGAGGCAAAAGCAGGTGAATCCTAAGCAAGGAAGTCAGGGACGTATAACTTGGATGAAATCACCTTAAGAAAAAAGAAAAACAAATTTGTAGATGGGGTGTTGAAGGATAAGTGTGCCTCCTGTTAATTTTGCATCCTTGGGAAACAGTCAAATCTGAGTTAAGGGCAGGGGAAAAAAGCTGGTTTGGATTGAGATAAACATTTGTGGTTCCATTGTCATCCACTGAACATGAGTAGAGTGGTTGTAACACCACTTGAAAGAATGAAAAACAAGTGGGAAGTTTGGGGCAGGGGAGAATAAAATCAGGGTCTGTCTTCTTTCTCTCTTGTAGGTATTACTGTAATTTCTTGGAGTTGGGCAGCATATAGTATAGATGGGCCTTTGCCCAAAGATAAAAGTTAAATGGTTTCTTCTCAGAGATCTTCAGCAAGAAGATAATGTCACTTTTCTTCAGTGTTCATTTCTGGATGTTTTTAAACAGAGCTTCATAGCCTGTTAAATGAATAGACTTGCCTAAGTTGTTACTGGATGTTTTCTAAGTTTAGCTTTTTTTTTTTTTTTGTCTTTTGTGGGGCATTGATGTTCTGCTATTCCCTGATTAAACTCAGAAGATTTTTAGGTTGCAGCTCCCAGCTGTTACTGAACGCACCAAAAAAACCCTTAGGTCGATAGGATAAATTGCTTCACCACCTTTGCTGCTAAAAGCAGCATGCTTTTATGAATATTATCTATTAGTATCATTATTTTTCTTGTTGTTATTTTTTTCTTATGCTAACAGCAGCATGAAAGACCATGGCAGGGATTCTTTCTCTCCCTAGGCAGGCATACCCAAAGCTTAACTTTTCAGAGGGAATTGTCATGAAAACACAAATGTGAATTTAAAAGATGTGCTTAATAAAACGGAGTGCAGGAAATAGAAGATGTTAAATGCAAGTGACGTTTTTGTGACAGGGTGAAGGACCGTGGTAGGAAGAGGGGCACACAACTGCCTTCAGCTTGAGGAAGTGCACGCTTGTTTGTGCCTTTTCCAAAGCCCTTTGGCTGTGCAAGGGAAGCAATGGTAAAGATGTAAACAGGAAAGCTGGCTGCAGATAAAGTAGAGGTTGGAAGATGCACGGGATTGGCTCAAGAAAACTCTGGAAAGAGCTGGAAAAGGTACAGTAAGGGCAAGATAATGTTTTAGTAATACTTTAGAGGAGGAGCAGAGTGATCTTGAAAATTTCAGCTGGTTAGCTGAAGAGCCAAGTAGCCTAGATTAAAGCTGAAATGAAACAAAAGTTTGATTTAGGAACAGTCGGTCAAGTCAAGCTCTTGAACCTGTTTTGTGAGCAGTTGGTTTTCTCAGCCAGCCAGAGGTTTGAATCCACTGGTGGCAGTGATTGATCTTGGCTCGTAGAGTTGGACGGGGGCTTGAAAGAAGTGGTTGAGCTCTGCCATCTGGCCAGTCTAGGAGATACTGATACTGGGTGTGAGAAAAAATAAAAATTCAGATGCAAATCATGGAGAGCTGGGATATCAAAAGCACCTCTGCTTTGAGCTAAGTATTTATGTGCAAAAAAAAAATGGAGGAGGAAGGTCTTGGCTTTTTTTTTTACTAGTGTTTTGTTTGTTGGTTCTTTTATTGTTTGTTTTGTTGTTTTTTTTATGTGTGTGGTTTTGTTTTTGTTTTTTTTTTTACTAGTTTTTTATCAAGGAAATGAACATTTGCAGCCTGCTCTGTGATGGTCAAGTCTGTGTCATAAAAGAAAAAGTACAGGGTTTGGTTTCCTGGAGTATATTACAGCTGTTTGTCCAGGTATCAATTAGAAGCTATGGAGGGAGGGTTTAATTAGAAGAAAAACATAGGCTTTTCTGGTGCAGAGGAGCTCAGTGCATGTCATTTGTGTAACCTCTGTTCTGGTCGTGGATGTTTATTTGGAGGTAAGACTCTCAGTGGCTTTCCTTTGATCTGTTTGCAGGAAAATTAAATCCACATGGCCTCCACCCAGAACCTTTCTGCACCCTGGATGGAAATACCCATCTATGCTAGGGTCGTTTTGTTTATTGTGATTCATATGTACCAAAATCCATTCATGTAGAGAATGACATGTCTGTCCAAGGCCTAAGATTTAAAACACACAGAAAAGAAAAATGGTTGTTGCAAGCTGTCAGTCGCCTGGAGATGGACTTCTAAAACTAAGAGTTGTCTTGGTTTGCAGAGTTTGAAATGGCAAAGAAACGCTGCCTCCAACTTGCCGTGCTCATGTAACGTCTCTGTGACTTAAAAATAGGTTGAGCCTTCACTAGGACCTGGGATTGTATTATTCATAGCAATCTGATGCCAAAGGTACACCTGCATGCAGCAGTCTAGCCGGAATGATGGCCTGAGGACTATGGCCTCCCAGACAGTCCTCTTCAGCTCTGATCTACAAAGCAGTTGCTGGTAGGCCTTAATGCAAGATGCTCCCACCATCCTGGTGGCCTGCAAGTTGCCTGAGCAAAAAGAAAAGGGGATGTATCCTTGCTGTTACAGGTCAGACGATCTCGATGGGCGAATAAATAGTGCAGCTTTCCTCTCCTTAGTTTTACTGGAGTACGGTACTCAGGGTGCATTTGTGTTCAAGAAGCATATGCTCAGTGAGGCTTAAGATCTGGGTGCAGTCTATATCGAGAAATGCGTAAGCAGAACTGAGCTGTGCCGTGACCAGAACTGCTCCTGCAGTGGCTTTTATGAACCATCTCTCCCCCAGCAGACTCCAAGTTCTGAAGCACTATTCAGCTGTACTTTCAGCTTTTGTGCTGGTGGAGGTGGGCAGCGTGGGAGAGCCTTACTCCAGTTTCATGGACAATAAGCAAAGCATGGTAATGGTGGGTAGAGAGGAGTATTTCAGTGCTCCTGAATATTCGACAGTCCCAAGCAGATCCTAAAAAGTCTGAAGTCATTCCTAAGGATCAGCTTCTCTGCCCTTTTTCCTATTTCTGCTATACTTCCAGCCCTATATTTAAGAAAATTTTGTGAGTAGCAAGGACAGCATGAATGAGATAAGCATCTCGGAAGTGCTGGATGGAAAAATACACAGAGCATGTCTATAAAGTCTTTTGTTTGCTTGGATTTTTTTTTAATTATTATTTATTATTAAATAAAGCAAAAATGGACAAAAGCAACCTTCTTTACCCCCATAAAAGATGTTTAGGCAATATTGCTATAGCAAATCAAGAAGGCTACAGCAAAAGTAGCTTGCCTGGTGTTCCCAGATGATGAAACATTACAAGTTTTGTAGTGTTCTGTGCAGACCTGGAGCTGCAGGTACTCCAAAGCCTGCAGTACACTAAAATAGAGTGCTGAAACATCTTTTTGCCTGTTTCACAAGCTGTCCTGTGAGCATTAATATTGTGCTGCAGAAGTTCAGCCTATTAATACGACTGGCATTAATGAGGTGACGGGTTCGTTCTCCTAGTAACGAATATTCCAGCAGCTACAGTGAAAATGGGCTGCTCTTGCTCTGACCACAGTCTCAGCAATTTGAACCATGCTTGGCCAGCAGGCAGTGGGAAGCAGATCCACGGCCTTGCTAGCTCTCCAGTTCCAACATTTACTTTAGATTTATAACAACAAACCTTGTAGCAGTTTGCATCCTGCTGGAAAACAGGGAAAAAACTCGTGTATTTGAGCAGCTGCTCATCAATCAAAGCTAGGAAATGCACAAAAGCTTCTGAGGATATTTCACTGTTACACCAAGTAGTAAGGATGGGTGTGCAAAGATTTAATGGACAGTATTGAAGGGGAAAAATAATAATTTTAAAGTACAACAGCATTGCTAACCCTGAAGCAGAGGTTGGTTAGGTTAGTCTGAAGTTTAAAGAACATTTGCAAAAGTGAGAACGCGACTAGTGATTCAGTTGATGCTCACAACTGCCTGGTGACCTGATACCTGCTACCCTTCAGAGAAAACCCTTGGGAGCAAGGCTAGAAGCCAACTAAATTAGGTGAAGGTGGTGGTTCTTGACTAATGCAACAACTTCCTGTGCATAGACGGGAGACCAAGGCTCTATTTACATCCATATGGATTGAGCACACTAACATTTATAACGGAGCTTTTCTGTGTCTTGCCTTTTCACACACCAAGTGTTTCTCCGTCCCTGCCCCTGATCCTGGCACATCAGCAAATGGGTAAGTTCGCAGAAAATACCAGAGTTGTGGCTCAACCCAGCCAGGCGAGCTGTGAGCTACTTGCAAAATTGTGTTAGCCTTAGAGGGGGATTGCTTTTCTGTGGGAACCTGTCTTTGGATGTGTAAGGCTGGGATCGTGGTGTTTGATGCTACTCCTCTGGAAGCTGCCTTTTACCAGTGCTAAGTCCTGAGTCTTGCTGTGTGTTGTGCTTTGAATTCTAAGAGGACTGGTGGTGGGCTGGTCTGTGGAGCAGCGGGAAAGCAGGAAAACATGGATGCTTTGGAGAGATGTAGCTGCTGAAGCTGTTGTTTCAAAAATACGATTTTGACACAGCTTTTTCAAATATAGTTTTGTCTTCTACTGGGAGGCTAATTTCATCTCATCCCTCCTCCCTCCCCCTCCCCGCTATCCCGTAGGAGAAAACTTTAGAAACTGGACTTGCAGAAAAAAAGTAACAGGCATATTTCTTGAATTTTTGTTTGACATTGCTTATGTGCTGGAGACAACTGAGGACAGAGTGGATGGGAACCTCTCACCCTCAAATTAAGCATTTGAGGGTGAGAGCAGCACTGCTGCAGAGTCTGGGGAGGAAAGCAAGGCAGCAAATTCTGCCACATCTAGGTACAATGAGTTGTGGGCTGGGGATGTAAAATTAAATCATTTTGATACCTTTTTTTTTTTTTTAATTACTTGGATAGCACAATGCTCTGACTGGCTAATGAGTTATCCAGTGGTTGCAAATGCACTCTACCAAAACACTTCTACCCTTTACCCATTAAATTAAGGATCTTTTTATACTATATATTGAAATAGTATAAACACAGCTAGCACTTGATCCCACTAGAACAAACTTAAAATGCTGCCTGTTGCCTTCAGCGTGGCTTTAGACTGTAGCTTGATTGCATTGTTGTGACCAATCCAGCCAAGCCGTGAAAAGGTGCCTGCAGATAGCTCTGCACATGCGCTCGCTGGCTGCTGGAGAGAAGCAGCGAACAATTGTTTCTGTCCTGGTGACCCTGGATGTTCTCAGCATCCCCCTCTACACACTGAAATCAGATTCAAGCCACAGTAGTCTCAAGCTCAGTGTTCACAGGGTCCGGGATGGAAGTTTTCCACTTGTATGTAAATTCTCAGCATGTGTGATATAGGTTGTGATGTCTGTAAAATGGGGATGTGGTTTTCCTAAAGAATGCCTTCAGGCAGAGTCACCTTGGTTGCTGTTCCCCATCCTGGAAAAAAAAGGAATTTTGCCCCAAATCGAGGTGTAATGGTTTGAAAAGCAAACCAGCGAGAAACTCAAGTCAGAAATAAAAAACAAGAGAAATGCAACAGTACAAAGAAAAACCTCCGAACAGAGTCCGTATACAACCCGACACTGATGGCTGGGGTGGTGGTAGCAGTCCTGATGAAATGGTCCTGCTGAAGCACTGATCCCGTGGAAAAAAGGTCTGGCCGCTCCCGTCCTCCGGAGAAAAACCGGCGGGCAGATCCGGAAGGCCTGGCAGGTCCGGAAATGTGGCGGGCAGGGTCCCTCGTGCTGACCTGAGCCCCAGACCATCTCCGGGTGGCAGCACTTGGCTCCTCCCGCCTGGGTGGAGCA
>JANHFX010001522.1:74884-89057 GCA_027560015.1 Chloroceryle amazona | reverse complement strand
GGTGAAAGTGTTCCTTTGTTTATTGTTGCCTTGGTGTTCAAAGGAGCTGTGGAGGTGGGTGGCTGGATTGTTCCAGGTGTCTTGTTTTTTTGAGAAGTCCTTTTCCTTCTGGAAAAAAAAAAAAAGCAAAAAAACCAACAACCCAAAACCAAAAAAAAAAAGAAAAAAGAAAAAGGCAACAAACAAACAAACAAAAACCAAGAACAACAACAACAAAAAAAAAAACCACACACCAAAACAATCATAAAAAACAACCAAACAAAACTGCTGTTAATCATTCCTGCAGAGGATTTTTGGATGGGCTGCAGTTCTGGAAGCAAACTCAGGCTTGATGGGAGTTGGCTGTGGAGAACGTGGCTCCTCTTTATTCTCCCTTTGAGGCTTCTCTAGAGGCTTCTCAGAAAGGCCTCAAGGAATGAAAAGTAAAATACAGAGGTGGTTCTTTGGGGTTTGCTCTATCCTGTTGGAGTAGAGTTCCTTGCATGAGGCCATGTGTCATATAGGAAGACAAACTTTGGAGAGTTGAAGGTGCATGATCGTTCAAGCATCCCTGCCATATTCAGGACCTTTCTTCCAGTCCATTGGAGTGATCTCCGTGCTAGGTTGGGGTTTTTTGCTACACAAGATGGTGAGCAGTGTTCACCAGGCAGACTTTTGGCATTGAGTAACCTTTCTGCAGAACTACTCCTCTTGGGGTGCCTTATGGGATGTGCAGGTAGGACTGTGCATGTCTTAGAACTTAGCAGTGATTTCCAAATCCTGCACAAGCGCTTCCTTTGGGGCACTACCTTCTGTGCTGCTGCAACTAATAGTGTTCTTGAAGTTAATATAATTAAATTTGTTTAATGTTTTTTTCCCTTAAGTGGCCAGTATACAAGCTGAACATATGCTGCCAAACTCTGTTTGGCAGCCAGACATGAAATGGGGAGTTGGACGGGAAAAATCCTTTCCATTTTCCCAGAATCACAGAATGGTGGGGGTTGGAAGGGACCATTGTCAAGGCCAACCCCCCTTCCAGGACAGGACAAAACTAGAGCAGGTCACACAGAAATGCATCCAGACGTGTCTTGAAGGTCTCCAGAGGAGGAGACTCCACAATCTCTCTGGGGAGTCTATTCCAATGTTCTGCAGTAAAGAAGTTCTCCATCATGTTAAGGTGGAACTTCCTGTAACTGAGCTTGAGTCTATTGCTCCTTGTCCTGTCACAGGGCACAAGTCAAAAGAGGTTGTCCCTGCCTTCTTGATGCCCAGCCCTCATATATTTAGACATTAATTAGATGCCCTCTCAGTCTTCTCCTCTCCAGATGAAAAAGCCCCAGGTCTCTCAGCCTTTTCTTGTAAGGCAGGTGTTCCAGCCCCTTCATCATCCTCACAGCCTTCCATTGGACTCTCTCAAGTAGATCTCTGTCCCTCTTGAACTGGGAAGACCAGATCTGGACACAATACTCCAGGTGAGGTCTCATTCGGGCAGAGTAGAGGGGGAGAAGAACCTCCCTTGATCTGCTGTACACAGTCTTCTTAATGCAGGATACCATTGGCTTTCTTGGCCACAAGGGCACATTGCTGTCCCATGGAGAACTTATTGTGCACCAGGACTCCAAGGTCCTTTTCCACAGAGCGGCTCTCTAGTAGATCACCTCCTAACCTGTACTGGTGCATTTTGTTGTTCCTTCCCATGTGCAGGACGCTGCACTTGCTCTTGTTGAACCTCATTGGGTTCCTCTTTGCCCAGCTCTCCAGTCTGTCCAAATCTTGCTGAATGGCCACACAGCCTTCAGGTGAATCAGCTACTCCTCCCAGTTTCCTGTCATCAGCAAACTTGCTGAGAAGACACTCTGTCCCATCATCAAGGTCACTGATAAAGATGTTGAACAGGACTGGACCCAGCACTGATCCCTGGGGGACTCCACTAGTTACAGGTTGCCAGCTGGACTCTGTACCATGATCACCACTCTTTGGACTCTACTGTGTAACCAGTTCTTCATTCATCTTACTGCCCATTCTTCTATCCCACAATTCCTGAGCTTGCTCACAAGGATGTTATGTGCGGCTGTGTCAAAAGCCTTGCTAAGGTCAAGGTAGACTGCATCCACTCTTTTCCCTGCATCTGTTGATTCAGTCACAGCATCATAGAAGGATATCAGGTTAGTCAAGCATGATTTTCCCTTGGTAGAGCCGTGTTGACTACTTCTGATAATCCCATTCTCTTCCATGTGCTTAGAGATGGCCTCTGAAATAAGCTGCTCTATCATTTTTTCCCATGATGGAGGTGAGGCTGACTGGTCTGTAATTTCCTGGATCTTTCCTTCTTGCCCTTTTTGAAGACTGGAGTGACATTGGCTTTCCTCCAGTCCTCAGGCACTTCACCTGTTCTCCATGATCTTTCAGAAATGACAGAGAGTGGTAGGGCAATGACATCAACCAGCTCTCTCAACATTCTTGGGTGGCGCCCATCAGGGCCCATGGACTTGTGTATATTTAATTTGCGTAACTGTTTTCTGACCTGCTCTTCATTTGACTAGTGGAGAGTCTTCCCTCTTCCAGGCTTTCCTCTCTTATATCCAGGATCTGGAGTTCACAGGGCTGGTCTTAGGAGTAAAGGCTGAAGCAAAGAAGGTGTTCAGTAACTCTTCCTTCTCTGCATCTTCTGTCCCCAGGGCTCCCACCTCATTCAGCAGTGGGTCCACAGTTTCCCTATTCCTTCTTTTACCATTGATATATTTAAAGAAGCCCTTCTTGTTCTCTTTTACTTTGCCCATTGTAAGTTCTAAGAGGGATTTGGCCTTTCTTCTTGCCTTCCTACAAACCCTGACAACATCCCTATAGTCCTCCCAAGTGACAAGTCTCTTCTTCCATGAACTGTAAATTTCTTTCTTCCATGAGGCTTTCTTCAGAAGATCCTTGCTCATCCGTGCAGGACTTTTACCTCCTCTACCCGATTTTTTTTTTTTTCCTCAAAGGAATGTACCTATCTTGGGCTTGCAGGAAGTGGTATTTAAAAACTGACCATGTCTCTTGGGCTCCCTTTCCTTCCAGAATCATAGCCCATGGGATTCCTACAAGTAGATCTTTGAAGAGTCCAAAGTTAGTCCTGTGAAAGTCCAGGGTTGTAATCCTACTTACTGCCCTACTTCTTCCTTGTCAAATACTAAACTCCACCATGTCATGGTCACCATCGCCAAGGCTCACAACAGTGGAGGAAGAAGGAAGGAAATGCTAAATGCCAAGGAAGTTTTCTCCTTTTGTTGAGACGGAGAGAAATGTCCTGAATTGAGCTTGTAAGGTTAATACTTTAAATGAAGGGCTGCAGGACAGGCATATTGCAGGACTTGGCCAGTATCTCTGGAGCAGGGCATGTGGAGATTGAATGGTATTGTATTTACCCTGACTGGGTGGAACCCAAAGTTTCCCAGATGCCTTTTTATTCTAGTAGGATTGGACTTGAGAGGCGGGAAAATAGGTTGCAAATTTGTTATACTAGAAATGGCTTAGAGATAACAGTTGTTCTGTGTTTCTGGTGTGATGCAGAGGTGAGAGAGGGGAAAACTTTTTGGAGATTTTCCATTATTTTCTACATTTAAACATTGGATCTGACCAGAGGGGTGCAGGTGTTTTTTTTTCACAGTGATATTTAATGAAAAAGCTTCTAGCCTGCTGGAAATCTAAATGGTATTGAAATACCAACTTCAGTTTGCTGTGACTCCACACACTCAGAAGTTTTCTTCATCACAAAGTGGTAAGTTAGGGTTTTGAAGAAGAAAATACTGGTTATGGTATTATCTGCAGGTATTTCAACCTTGCTAGAGGGTTCATGGATCAAGTGTCAAATCAATAAAGTGGAGCTACAGAAATAACCATTTTTCAGAACTTACATCAAAACACCACTGCTTCCTGGCTGCAGGATGAACCCAGAGAGGATCCTTGCAATAGAATTCCCAGCAATCACTTGAGCAGAATGAGATGGCTGTAACTCCAGCTGTTGGAGTTGCTGGGGCAAGGATGGAGGGCAGAGGAAGAGCACCATGAAAATAAGTTCTGCTCAGCCAGAGACAGGTTATGCCCCAGTAATTGTAAAGGTAATTTTGCATGGATCTGTGCAATCTAAATTGTGTTTAAGCACCTGATGTTCAGTTAAGTTGAGTAGCCCAGCATCTGCCACTGTTGTGTTTGCAGGCTCATGCTGGCTCTTCCCTGAAATCTGAGGTCTGGGAATGTCGAATGCTGTGTCCAGAATATTGAAACCCACTATAAGCAATTGCCTTTCTGTTTGAGACCTGAATTTCTCCTGGCCTTGTAAGGTGCAAAGTTGAGAAGGGAGCAAGACACTGAAGTGCTGTATGGCTGCATGAGCATGGAAGCTTCTAAGTTTATATTTTGGTCACCTAGCCTGGCTAGAGGTAAAAAAAAAAAAATACTAAGTTATGGACGGTGCCTGGGAAGTATTTTAGATACTAAATGTGACTAAAATGAAAAAGCAAATGTGGTGGATTGGATGACTTCTTTGCCCCATCCCGCACCCCCCCCAATTTTAGTTTTAGACATCTCAGAAGGTATTTGCAGTTGCTGCCTTTAAAATAAAGTGGAAAACAGCAGCAGCTGGTGGAAGTGAGCTCTGTGCTTCAGCCCTCCTTTTTACAGACACTGTCAAAATTAAGGCCTTAATAAGTGAAGGAATTATTTGATGTTTAGTCTTATATGGGCTTGCAGCCGTTAGCCCACACCAGGCAACCAGCAAGGCTCAGGACTTTATCTGTCTTAAACACCATCTGTCTCGGAGACACAAATGCTTTGTAAAAGGTTAGGGTGTAGGTAATGCAGCTGTGGTTCAGTTATTGCAAAGGCAGTAATTCAGTCACTTCTTGTTTAGGAAAATTCTCAATATCCTTCAGTGTTGCAGTTACATACACACTCTTTTTTAATATCTTTTTATTTTTTATAGATCTAGATGTACACCCACGAGCTATAATTTTTAAAGGACTCTCTTTTTCTTCCAGTAAAAACAGCACGTGGTTTTCTGTGCTACCTTTACTCCCCAAGTTCATTATGTTGGTTTTTTTTGCTCAGGGTGGGGTGGGTGAATAACTTGAAGCAGCCCTGGAACATGCTGGCTGACTGCCATGCAGCTGGGTAATCCCTGCAGATACTTTCTTCCCAAGCTTTTAAGGCTGTTGAAGACAAATCTGTAGGGTTAAGATAGCAAAGTATTCCATTTAATAACATCATTAAGAATAGCTTGCATGAAACGTGTAGTGCATAGGCCATAAACCCAACAATTAGAGCAGTCAAAGTTTTAAGAAGACAATAAAATGAGGGGAACTAAGGCTACTGTGTTTGATTTTTATTGGGGTTTTTTTAGCCGTTTTGTTTTTAATGGTATGAAAGGCTTGTGCTATCTCAGCAGCAATCAGTATCACATTAATGGGAATGGGCCAAGTATTTTCATGTACCTCATGAACTGTTTCTCCTGGAAGAGTCAAAATTGCACAGTTGCCATTAAAAAAGTGCAGGCGGCTGACTTGAACATGGTTGCTTTGCTGCTTTGGGTGTACCAAGGCTTTAGCAGTGACATTGTACAGGGGATTTGCAGATTGCTTCTTTGCTCCTGAGGATTTTGAATGCCCTCAACTAGCCTGAGCCTCTGTGCAGTCACAGAAAATTAAATAGCAAAGAAAATAAACAGCTTTTACACTGAGGAAGCAAGGTCCTTATATGGACTTGAAATATTTGAGCACCTCCCAAGTATTCATTAACACTGTCAGGAGGGAAAGAAGCATTACCTATTCTAGGCTCCTGGGATGAGATTTTGACGTAGGAAACTGAAGGAAGCGATGTGTAGCCTTGAAAGTTCAACGTTCAGCTTCTGAGTCCTGGTCCAGTGACTAAACCAAGATGTAAAGCCCTAAGAAGCCTTAGACACTTTTTCTTGTTACTTCTTTTCTTTCTTCTGCCAAAGTCCCTTTGCATAAGTTGCACTTTGGGAAATGTGTCTGTGGCTGGAGCCCAGTGGGCGTGGGGACAGTGCTGTCCGGGGAGCGCAGTATCACTGGTGGCTTTTGATTGTGCAGGAAAGCGTGCCAAGGGATTACGTGAACGGAGCCAGAGCTCTGCTTACCTTGCCAAAGGTGAACCTTTCTGCTGGACATGGCCTTTGCGAAGAGGGAAGCGGAGGTCTTCATGCTGTGGTAGGGGGATGGAAACTAGATTTTGTAGCTTCATATATTTAAGGAGGTAGCTCTTCAAGGTGGGAGATAACAGTGTATGTGGTGCTCTCTTGGCACGCGAGTGAAACCAGCAGCTTTGGTGGCAGTGGTTGTAAGAGTCCTAGGTTATGGTATTGGTGTGGGTATGAACATGAAAATTGTATGGCTCTATGACCCACCAGATACTGATGATAATGGGCAGGGATAATAGTCAGGGGACCTAAATTTAACGTGTAGGCGTCTGCCAGTATTCAAAAGTAATTATAAGCCTGGAGAAATTAGGGAGAGGTGATGCAAACATGCAAATAATTGATAAAACTCACTGATTACTGAGTATCTGCTGCTTTCTTAATTTTCCTTTAAGTGGATGATTTCTGCAGCGAAGTAACTGAAGATGACATTACTTTTGGGATGGACGAAGGCTCCGGCCCCTGCCATACAAGTGAATGGAAGATCCTTCAGGAAGCTGCATTACTAGCAGCAATTTTAAAGTGTGGAGAGAAAACCAGCAGTTTGTGTGGATGACTTATGTGGATGAAAGGGAAGGAAGGTAGTATTGAGCCTCTCTGACTTAAGAAGGGAGCTTGAAATTCAATGGGAGCTCCTCAGAAGTGAAAAGAGTTAATAATAAGTCTGGAAAGGATCCTTGGACAGCAGGAGAACTATATGGAAATGTATACTCGGCTTTCTTCTTTTCTTTTCTCTTCATGTTCCTAGTTTTGGCCAGGTTTGAGTGCCCTGTGGCATCTTTTTGAATGCTGCTGGGTGTCTCAGCAGCTCTGCAGCTGATGATGCTGTGGTTGTGCGTGGCTGATGTCTAACCGTGCTGTGGTGACCTCCCTGTGAAGGTATCACAGCCATCAGTGCTGTTCCTGGGCAGTCAGTTGATTTATCGATGTCCAACACATGATGGGGTTGCACTGAGCTGAGAGTCAGTGGCAGCGTGAGGATAGAAAAGATAATTTGTGTATTTTGCAGTAGCTCTTGGGTGGGGACAGACCATTTCAGCTTGAAGTCTGATGCGTGTCCCATGCAAGGTACATGGCTTTTGCTTGTGTCAATAGTGGCTTTTCTGCTTCCAAAATGACCCCCTCTCCGCTGATGTCCCCAGCAGATGCTGGAGCAACTGCTCTATGGAAAGGGTATGACAAGAGGCCAGGGGGAGCAGAGCCTCCTGCTGTGAGAGCTCTTTTGACCTCTTGTGATGGGCACCTGGATTATCCCTAAATCTCAGGTGCCTTTAGAATAGTTTATTGTGAGGTTATGACATGCCACCTTTGAAAACCCCTTGAAATCCTGATTGAGCTGTTTTAGGGACATGGGTGTGGTCTCAATGACCTGAGCTGAGATGGTTCCTATCTCCTTTCGTCTGAGGTACCAGCCAGAGCCACATTTTTTGTTGGTTGGTTGTTTTGTTGTTTTTTTTTTTTCCCCCATAAGGATGTCTCAGCTGTGGAGGAATCGAAGTGTTGTCTTCCAAAGCCCACTTGACTAACTTCATCACAAAAACCGTAACATACTTTGTTCTTGGATCATGCGGGCTCCACATATTCGTCTAACACTTCGGAGACCCGATGCCCCAAAGCATCCCCTCTGGGTGGTAGCCTTGGGGTGCTGCCTGGCTCACCCCATTCTCTTGGTCCCTGTGCCCAGCTGCATAAGGGAAAGTGTGTCTGGAACCATGGATTGTTTGATATGTATGTTGACATCTGGAAACCCAATGGATTAATTTCTCACTGTTTGAGTCTCATTCCTATGGTGGCTTGTGTGGTCAAGGCCATCTGTCACAGAGGTGGATTTCCATCCTGAGCAGAAACCCTGGGGCTGGACCGGTGCTGCTTAAACACTGCCATTGAGAAGAAGATGAGACTGTGTGATGCTCACAAAAGGTTTTGTTTTTGTTTTGTTACCATTGCAGTGACAGCTATATTGTGCGAGTCAAAGCTGTGGTTATGACCCGAGATGACTCCAGTGGGGGATGGTTGCCGCAAGAAGGAGGTGGCCTCAGTAGAGTTGGCGTCTGCAAGGTCACATACCCAGAGGGCAATGGAAGAAGTGGATTTCTAATCCATGGTGAAAGGCAGAAAGACAAACTGGTAATAGACCCTAATTCAACTTTTGTCTGTTCTTCTACTGAGAATATTGCTATTGTATTCTTCTGCAAGGGCTTTTTTAAACATAAAAACTAGGCATATGCAGATAGCACCAGAGTGAACAAAACAAACCCATTGCCACA
This sequence comes from Chloroceryle amazona, assembly GCA_027560015.1. NCBI lineage: Eukaryota > Metazoa > Chordata > Aves > Coraciiformes > Cerylidae > Chloroceryle > Chloroceryle amazona. The sequence continues at coordinate 80,621 of JANHFX010001522.1, read as the reverse complement.
CAAGAACCTTTTGCTGTCAAGGTTGGCACAGTGCCACTTGGAAGGAGCAGGTAAAGCTTTGACATTGGTGTGCAAAGGTCCCCTTTAACAATTGAAAAAGGGCCTGTGTTTTTTGGTTGGATTTTTTGTTGTTGTGTTTGTTTTTGTTTTTTTTTCCTAAGGCCTAGCATGGGTGAGAAGTGAATTGAAGTGTAAAGAACCCACGAAGCCAGTCACATTGCAATGAGTAATGCAGTGCTAGCCTTTCAAACGACCATGAATTATTTATGCTGCATGCTATTCAAGTTTTGAACGAGCAGGGTGAAAATATGAAGACAAGTTGTCTCTTATGAATTGATGCACTTGGTTTCTCCTGGTAGCTCTTTATCTAAAAAGGAGCTCTCTTCTTCACCCACACAAATCAAATTGATAAAGCCTTCTCCCTGTTTTGAGGGTCTATTTTAAATGTTATAGTTTGTTATCCTATTTCTATATTCTTGATTCTTCTGAAATTCACTCCTGGGAAGAGCTAGGCTGGCTTCAAAAAACGTTCCCTACACAGGCTCTGCAAACTCACTGTTTGGATATAATAAGCACTATTTGAGCCAGAAGTTATCTCGCTTTCAAAGAGACTGGCATTTTAAAGCCGTTGCAAGTATAGTTTGGCTTTTGCAATACTATTTGGCTTAGGATGCTGTTTTTGATGCTATTTGGAAGCCATGCTTATGGTTTTGAGGGAGAGACTTAACAAGCCATCCCTGTTCTTCCTCAGCGTCACCCTAGATCTGGTTTTTGACATGGCAGGCCTTGAGATGAGTGCTTGGCTGGGGGTGAGGGAGGAAAAAAAGCTGAGGGTAGGGCTACAGCACCTCCTAAATCTGCTGCTGGCAGATAAAATGTCTTCTGAGCAAAACTCTGTGGGGAAGAAAGAGGTTTTCCCTCCACTTGAGCCTCTGGCTGGATGTAATCTGTGCCACACTGGGGTCTGGGTATGAAATAGGCTCCTGGGGTAGGGACCCAGCACCTCCTCAAAGCACAAGCAAAAGGTGAATGTGCAATAGCTAGAAGAACAATTAGAGCGCCTGGTGTTTTCTATTAGTCATCATTTGGTAGGGAAGGATGTTCCCCTACATGAGGCATGACTCAGATTGCTTTTGCATCTGGCCTGAGATGGTGCCAGCTGTGCCCTTGGGGTGGGAAAAGTAACTTTTCTCCTCTTTTGGGGCTCATGCCCTCCCAGGTGGTGCTGGAGTGCTTTGTGAAGAAGGACCTGGTGTACACAAAGGCGAACCCCACCTTCCACCACTGGAAAGTCGACAACAGAAAGTTTGGGCTTACTTTTCAAAGTCCTGCTGATGCTCGAGCCTTCGACAGAGGCGTGAGGAAAGCCATCGAGGACCTCATTGAAGGTACCATGGCATGTGGCAGCGACCACTTTGACCTTTGGAAATGTGGAGAAGAGGGTTTGAGTCACAAAGCTGGGATGAGGGATGGGTTTAAAATTGGTTCTTGGGCTTGGACGTCTCTTGTGCATGTGTCTGAGCATAGCTGGGTGCTTACCCTGTGCTGAGCGAGCCCCAGCTTACTTTTAGGAACTGAATTTTCTCATGCCTTTAGCAGAGAAGGTGTTTCAGTCCAAGTATTTTCCAATCCTTTCTGGCCTCGTCTGTCCAGACTTCCCCCCTTTAATTATCATCAAGTCTGTTATTACAACTTTTTTTGATAGGCTTGAGTTTCAGGCAACTGAAACAGCCCAGGCTCTTCTTGTGCAGCCAAATCTCATCTTACAGTCGAGTCATAGTGTGAATTCTTTCCTGGAGTTGAGTAAAACTGGTTTGGTGTGAGGTTTGTGGTGTTTTGGTTTTTTTTTAGCAATTAGTTTTGTAATTAGTGTTGTCTGCATCCTCCTACTTGAATGGTAGTTCTTGAAGAATTTGTTGGGTTTTGTTTGTTTTTTAATTCTGTAAAAAATACATTTGAATTGCCTGTGCTTTGAAGGTGTCCTGTATTTTTTCCTTTTCACATATCGTTGCGATCAGGCAATCATAATACAGCTAGAATTCAACAGTACTTTATTGTAATGAAATTTCATACTTCGTGGTCTGGGTTTTGTTTTGTTGGGGGGGCTTTTTTTTTTCTAATCATTTTCTGTAGGGACTTTCTCCTTTCTCATCCACTGTGACCGGGATACTTTTATATACAGATGGTATTATCTCTTTGAAGATGCTAGCTCAAAAATATATAGATGTGTATTCTTTTTGAGGAAAGCAGCTCCATAAGACAGCTTAACCTTCTAGATGCCCTGTTCTTGCTTTAACATGGAAAGTCCAGATACTGGGACAGAACTAACCCCCAAGGGCTCTTTCCTGGTAAATAACTCATCAGTAAGAGGAAGGATCTTCTCAACCAGTTACTCACTTGCTCCTCCCTGTGCCATTAATGTGAAGAAGTTACAGCTAGGCCTTCTGCTTTCTTCTTCCTTGCTTGCTACAACTGGGAAGTATTTTGAGTCATAAAAGAGATGTTTTATATAAGTGGCACGGGATTGTGCAAAGTTTCAAGGAGATAACTTGGCTGTAGTGAATAGTATTACGGAGATACTGGTATGTGGCAACTCCCATTCTACTCTTTCTGATCCATTTTAGAGTGGAGGCATTTAAAATCAAGTTATTCTCTGTCTCAGATACTTCAAAATCAGCAAATCCGTATTTGTCCCATTAACAGCACAGACTGATCCTTGTGAATGTATTCCTGCTAAACTTCCAAATAAGGCTTTCTGAGTGAAAACCAGTAACTGGTGCATGCATACACAGCATTGGGCCATGGATTTCATTAATCGTTCATTCTTTATTCACATAGCTGATCAAATTTAGCAGGTAACGTTAAGCACGACCAAACTATGTACATTTGAAACTTCACTTGGTTAAATAGCTGCTTTGTTATTAATGTTTAACTGATGCTTTGTTCCCTGTAGCATCAGGAGTGTAGAAATTTTGTGCACAAGTACAGGAATCCTGTGCAGCTATGTAGAGCATCTGGATTTTTTTCCTTTGAAAGCTCCTGTAGCAAATAGCAGAAATGTTTTCATGTTACTGTTTTAAGTGGGCTTTCGCACTTAGCTCTGAACATCTTCATGACAATGCAGCTGAGAGCAGACAAGGCCAGTGTGCATAAAGTTACATAAAGCACGTTACTTAGAAAAAAATCCAGAATGAAGGTGGTACAAACTGTTCAACTGTTTTAGTTAGAGACGTGAGGTGGCCCTAATTCACTATAACAGTGAGCTTACATGAAAGAAAAAAAAAGCCTTTGGTTCTTTGGCTTGGGGTTTCTCCTCCCAGCAGAGCATCCTGCTGCAACCACCCACCCTCCTCAGCATCTTTATGAGGGCTGAAGCCAGACAGGAAGGGGATCCAAGATCCTTCAGCGGGTGAGGAGAGATGTCCCCCCATTTAAGCCACAGCATAAATTCACTGCCAAGTGCAGCGATGTTGTGTGCCACCCTTCCCGCTGCCCTTCTGCCATGTGGGTGCTGAGCAGGCTCTTGAGTGGCTCTGGAGAGGAGATGTCTGTGGGATGGGGAAAGAGGGTGGAGAAAGGTTGGTGGGGTTTTTAATTATAATTTCCCACTTTTTCAGCCATGTACTTGATGAGAACTGCATCCCCCAGTATTTTGCTCTTGTCTGTGGTTTTAAGCATTTCAGCTTCTTTGGGCATGGTGGTTCTCTGAGAAATAGCTGGTAACAAGGATGACCTAGACAATACATAGCAACTTCCAAAATTATAAGATGAAAACCCAGTCCAGCTCTTCATTGTGAAAGTGAGGTGTTGTTTGTTTTTTATGTAAAAAATGATTTTACTCCCAGATTTAGGGAGTACGTGGGACCTATTGTGTGTGTTCCCAAGTCCTGAGGGAATTGGCTGATGTAGTTGCCGAACCACTCGCCATTACAAATCAGAAGTCCAGTCAGGTGAAGTCCCTGGTGACTGGATAAAGGGAAACATTGCACCTATTTTTAAGAAGAATAGAAAAGAGGACCCTGAGAACTACTGACTTGTCAGCCTCACCTCTGTGCCTGGGAAGATCATGGAGCAGATCCTCCCATGGAGGGCAGTTTGGTGATCAGAGACAGCCAGTGTGGCTGCACTAAGGGCAAAACCTGCCTGACCCACCTAGTGGCTTTCTCCAGCGGAGTGACTGCATCATTTGACAAGGGAAGAACTGTAGATGTCATTTCCCTGGACTTCTATAAAGCCTTTGACACAGTCCCGCACAACATCATTCTCTCTAAATTGGAAAGATGTGGATTTGATGAGTGGACTGTTCAGTGAATAAGGAATTGGTTGAATGGTTGCATCCAGAGGGTAGTGGTCAACAGCTTGATGTCCAGATGGAGATTGGTGACAAACTCTGTCTCTCAGGGTCTGTACTGTTATCAGTGGTGTTTAATATCTTCATCAATGACATAGACAGTGGTACTGAGTGTACCTTCAGAAAGTTGCAGATGACACCCTTCAGAAAGTTGCAGATGACACCAAGTTCAGTTGACAGGCCTGAGGGCTGAGGGATGGGATGCCATCCAGAGGGACCTGGACAAACTTGAGAAGTGGGCCTGTGCGAACCTCATGAGGTTCAGCAAGGCCACATGCAAGGTTTTGTTCCTGGGTTGAGGCCAGTCCTAGTATCAATACAGGGGGAAGGAGGAAGGGATTTAGAGCAGCCCTGCAGAGAAGGACTCTGGGATACTGGTGGATGAAAAGTAGGACACAGGCTGGTAATGTGCACTTGCAGTCCAGAAGGCAAACCGTATCCTGGGCTGTGTCAAAGGAAGTGTGGCCAGGAGGTTGAGGGGAGATGATTCTGCTGCTCTACTCTGCTCTGGTGAGACCCCACCTGGAGTACTCTGTCCATCTCAGGAGTCCTCAGCACAGGAAAGACACAGACATGTTGGAGTGGGTCTAGAAGAGGCCACAAAAGTGAGATGGCTGGAACCCCTCTTTTCTGAGGACAAGCTGAGAGAGTTGGGGTTATTCAGCCCAGAGAAGAGAAGGGTCAGGGAGACCTTGTGCCCTTTCAGTACTCAAAGGGGCCTGTCAGAGAGATGGGGACAGACTTTTGAGCAGGGCCTGTTGGGACAGGACATGGGGGGATGGTTTAAACTGAAAGAGGGAGATTTAGACTGGAGAGAAGGAAGAAGTTTTTTGCAGTGAGGGTGGGGAAACACTGACAGATTGCCTAGAGAGGTGGTTGACACTCCCATGTGTGAAAACATGGTTGGGTGGGGCTCTAAGCAGCCTGATCTGGTTAAAGATATCCCTGCTCACTGGGGGGGTGGGGTGGAGTAGAGGACCTTTAAAGGTCGGTTCCAACCCAAACTGTTCTATGATAATAACTTGTCTGTGGTTTCTTGACACCTGACATCTGGTCTCAGGCACTGATTACTGTATAGTTGGATCGCTCTTCAGAAATTAAAGTCTTCTGTAGTTGGAAATGTTAACCACTATTTTTAACATAGTTAATTAACGCTGGCAACCAGACAGTTGCATGTCAAGAAACCCTTCCAGACTTTTCCAGCCTAGGTACCAGTAGGTGGTTAGCTTTTGTTTTTGTTTGTTTGGGTTGTTTTCTTCCTTAATTTGATCCACTCTTTTACACATATGCAACATAAAAAGGAGAATCCAATGTTGCCGTTTAAAGGCGTAGCAACCTGGTTCCGAAAGCACACGGCTACCGCCCAATAACCGTGCGGTCCATCAG
>JANHFX010001522.1:38250-74784 GCA_027560015.1 Chloroceryle amazona | reverse complement strand
ATCAGGCTATCAGGAGAGGGGTCCTAGCTTTCTGTACAACGCGATATCTTCCGGCCGCCAGGCCCTAGCCAGCAACAATCCAAATGTTTACCAGCCTAATAAGAAAAAAAGAGTTGCATAGAAATGTCACATGTTTAAAAAAAGATGTTGTTTTCTTTTCTAGGGTCTACGACTTCCTCATCAACACTTCACAATGAAGCTGAGGTTGGCGATGATGATGTCTTCACAGTAAGTAAATGTCACCTGAGGTTGTTCTCCTTTATGCTCTGGTTTACATGGTCAAGTTGGGAAGGATTTTTCTTTTTCTGACTCGGGATTGGCTTCCAGCCATCATTGTGTTTGGCCAGTGGGTGTGTTTTATTTGATGGAAGTGTATACTTTCCAGAAGGTGGAGCCTTGGGTTTCTATCGGCCTCCCATCACCACGTGAAAAGTGTGACAGAGCAGATGTTGTCAGGGCTAGAAGTGAGCAAATAACTCTCAGATTTCTTACATCTTGGTCTGAGTGGCGCGCACATGTCTTCATACCTCTCTCTCAGTTCTTAAAGCTTCCCACAAGCTAGAGTAGATGGCTGCTACTTAGATGTATACTTAAGGAAATGAAACTTTTGAATTGCAGTTGTTAACAAAAGCCAGCTTTAAAGATGCTTCGCCTTTGTGTGAAACATGGAAAGTTCGAGTAAGTGTTCTTCAGCTGGAGGAAGACACAGTAGCGTTGCCACCTACTTCACCAGCAGTGACTTTAAGTAGAAGTGAGTTGCTTGTATTTAATTTCTGATAATGTCTAAACTGTGGTTCAGAGCTTTTCTGAAATAGAAACAGCTACACACATCACTGCTACACTTGAGGAAGGAAATAAAAAAAAAAAGTCAGATGAAACTGGAATCCAATCACTGACATTCTGTGGGCTGAAAACAAGACACTCAAAATGAATAATTTGTTAAATATATTTACTCGGTTCCAATTGTGAGACCCTGTGCAGACACATTTGTGTGTTAGTTTTATTATAAATGTCCTGCTTGTCCTGCAGCACAGGTGGGGACTGGATCGTAGGAGGGTGGAAGGTGGGATGTGCTCAGCACAGCAGCAACAAACTCAGTCATCTTTGGGTGGTTCCCTGTATTAAATGAATGAGGGAAAATGGAGGACCAGGCATCAAGACATTTGAAAATGGGTACAGGGAAGCACCCGAAGCTGAAAAGTGTTCTTGAGGGTGATGTTTCACTGGTATGGGACCAGGTTAGGTTCCCTGCAGCATTTTGACCAGGTCCCCCTGACAACCGACGTGTTGTCCACATCCGTCCTTTTGTCATGACTCCAGGAGACAAACAAGAGCAGGCAGGGTTAAAAGGTGACTTCCTGCACTCCACAGCAAAACTGTCATTAGCAGCTTCTCCCCAACTACCTGTCAGAAGTTATTTATAGGCACTGGAATGGGGCAGACTTGAGGGAAGCACTGCTGGAGCCAGAGCAGTTTACCAGTTTCTGCTGTGTTGTCCCCAAAGTAGCTGGGTGAGCTATGCTCTGCTGGGGATGGATAGTTGCATTGGACATGTGTGAGGCTCTTCTGTGCTCGTCAGAAAGGGGACGACCATCAAAATGCACCTTAGGCACATGCATACCAGCTCTGGCTAGATTAGACATGGAAATAGTGTTAAAGCAGTGAAAAGTAGCTTGTGGAAATAGGAAGGAATGTTTTTGCTAAAATCCATCTGGCTGATGTTTAGGGACCTGAGAGTGCTGAATTTCTCCACAAGCTCAATCTTGTGGTTGAGTATTGATTTTTAAACTCATTGGGTGCTTTTTACCAGGAGGAAGAAGTAGGTGCCTTTAAGTAGGTGTTGCTTTCCCTTGGGAAAGTTAGATGAGTGGTGCTCCAGCTGCATCAAAGTCACTCAAACTCCTGCATTTAAAGTGAAGAGCCAAAACTGAGAGATTTCCCCCACACACACACACTTGACCCGCGGGAAGTTACAGAAACCCCCACTGCCATGCAGATGTTTATGGGTAGGATGCTCAGCAGAGAAGGAGGAGCAAGGTACTCAATAGCAGAAGCAAGGAAGGAATCCTTGGGTATGGTTGTCACCTTGTTGGGATCCAGGGGGAAATTCCCACCTCAAGTTGTGCCTTGCCTGGCAGCTCTCTCTGCATGTTGTGTAATATCTAGAGTGCAAGGGAGACTTCACCAATAGTAGTAGCTCACGTGGTGCTGTTGCTGAAGCTGTCACATCAGGGCGGGGGTGTTGTACTTCAAAAATAAGGTTTTAGGAGAGTCGTTCGCCCGAATATTTCTTTGCTTTCCTGGGATGTGAAGTCTCCTTTTCATGCACTCCTTAAGCTCTTCAGAGCTCTGTGCTTCCTATTTGTCTCGTAGGTGATGGTAGAGTATGAAGTCTGTGTAAGCCAGAAGTAACAGAGTAAAGCGTGGAGGGGTTTTAGGCTGGAAGAAATTGATAAGGCTTTGATATGTTTTATTTTTACCCTTCTGCTCCATTCTTTCTTTGTGCTTCTTTTTGACTTGTATGTCACAGTCCCTTTGGTCATCTTTGCACACAAAACTTCTTTACAGCTTTCCCATAAACTCTTTTCCCCAGTTGATTTTTCCAGGGTTTTGCTTTTATATTTTTTTTCCTCTGTTTTAAAGAGCAAGTACATTTGTTCTTTTTTATTTCCTAAGGTGGTTATTAAAATCTTCACAGTCCTCCTCCTCTCCTACACATGCATGAATAAACTGAACTGTGTGTGGCAGAATCTTCAAAAGCATCTGCATGATTGAGTCATTTATCAATCACCCATCTCTGAAAATGCCAGCCGTCGCTGCTATGCTGCTGCCTCGATTCTTTGACCCCAGGTCCTTCCTCTCCTTGAAGATGTTTCCATCCCTTTGACCACAGTGGTCCAAAGCTTCAGGTTTCTTACGCTGCTTCACAGACAGACGCCCCAACTTTATCTTGCATGTCAGCACTGGTGTTTGCACCGGTGTAAAGGCACCAACTTACAAACCAACCTCCCTCATTACATATAAGCACTGATTCTGATATTGCTGATGGATATTGATTGACACGGGGCTTTTAGATGGTTCCTGATCCTCTTTGCTTCAATACCACGCCATGATAGGATGATTTTGTGCATGCAACTTGTACGTCATCTGTTTCATTTATTCGTCAGCCAGCAGGCAGCCCTTCCAAGCATCCAGCAAGTTACTTACATGGGGAAGAGAAGTTTTGCCCTGGAGGTAGAGCTCTTCCTCAGGCAATGATCTTCAGTGGATTAATGCAGGATCATTGTCTTGTACCAGAAGGTGGGTGTTTTGTGTCTTTAAGCGGGTGAATTACCTGTAGCTGTGGATAGCTGAGCCATTGCTTGAGAAGCATCGCTGGTGTCAGTAGCCTCATCTCCTCCCGTCACTGTAACTTGTAGTGCTGAGACCATAACTCAGGCAGCAGTACCTTGCCCTGTCCCTACGGCATATGCTCCCCATCCATCTTTATGAAGCATGGATTTTTATCTTTAAAAACAGGACTTTGCCATCTAAGGATTTTTCTGTGTATTACAATAAGTTCTCCATGGAACAGCAATGTGCCCTTGTGGCCAGGAATGCCAGTGCTATTGTGGGATACATAATGAAGAGTGTGGCCAGCAGGTTGAGGATGGTTCTTTTCCCTTTCTACTCTGCCCTGGTGAGACCACATTAGAGTTTTGTGGCCACTTCTGGGCTCCCCGGTTCAAGAGAGACAGGGAAATACTAGAGAGAGTCTAATGGAGCCTACAAGGATGATTAAAGGACTGGAACATTCCTCTTGTGAGGAAAGGCTGAGAGACCTGGGGCTGTTTAGTCTGGAGAAGACTGAGGAAGGATCTTGTTAATGTTTACAAATATCTGCAGGGTGGGTGTCAAGTAGAAGTCACTGGTCTCTCTTCAGTGGTGGCCTGTGATAGGATGAGAGGTAATGGCCACAAACTAGAACGTGGAAAGTTCCACCTCAACATGAGGAAAAACTTCTTTCCTGTGAGGGTGACAGAGCCTGGCCCAGGCTGCTCAGAGAGGTTTTGGAGGCTCCTTCTCTGGAGATTTTCAAGCCCGTCTGGATCTGTTCCTGTGTGACCTGCCCTGGGTGATCCTGCTCTGGCAGGGGGTTTGGACTCACTGATCTCCAGGGGTGCCTTCAACCTCATACCATTAGACCTTTAGCAACCAGACGAATCAATACAAACTTCTGCTCTGAAATTCATATGTAACAGGGCTGAACGCAAAAGTATGTGCAACTAAATGTCACTGACTTTAGGGGAATATGCTTCTTTCTTAACTCAAATCTTCATTTAGAAGTTTTAACAATATGTAGTTGTGTTCCTTTAATTCCAGATCCTCTATAGAGCCCATAAATGTTTTCCATATGTGAGCAAATAAATTTTTCCTGTCATGTACATTATAAATCGTCCTCTCAAGAGATGCAATCTGAGTAAGACTAGCCATCCGTTCTGTCTCCACCGGGTGGAGCATTGTCTTTGCAGAGGTCTGAGGTTGTTCTGTTTGTCTTCATCTGTCCAGGCTGCATCTTCAGCCTTCTTCAATTAACGTTCATTTCAGAAATAACGATTAATAAGGACTGAGTCTATTCTGTACTTCCTCAACCACAGAACTGGCTATATAATTGAGTTCTAGTGCACACTTTTTTTCTTTAATCTACACTTTCATTTTCAATTGCAGATAATAATTCCACATGACCATGAAGTGAAAAATGTGAATTGAGTCTAAAGAAGGAAAGGTCAATGTCTACCAGAGTCTGCAGAGTGCCTGAAAATGGTCTCTCTTAGGAACCCATCAGAAGAAGCAGAGGTGATCATTCAGAAACCTGGTGTTTGAGCTGAAACACCACTCGTGTTTTTCAGATAAATCCACAGCTCTATGCCTGCTTTAGTGCTAAAGAAAAGACAACCACTGTCAGGAGAAGCAACAGCTCCCATGTCGTTTCTGGTTTCTGAACCTAAATATTACTACAGTCCCCTTCTGAATGTGAAGGAGAAAACACCAAAACCCACCATTACTAAGTTTGATGTGCACATTACAATCATAGCCGTTTCATGTTATCGCTATCTTTTTTTAAAAAAAAAAACACAAAACCAAAAACAAACAAAAAAAACCCAAAACAACAACAAAAACAAACAAACAAAAAGACAACCCACAAACCTAGCTTTTGTTCAAAGTGCGGCTTGCAGAGTTTTGCAGATAGAGCAGGCATGATCTACAGGTGCATGGCTGAGCTACAGGGTTGCGTTTCAAGACACACGTAGACTCGATCCATTGTTTCTCTTGCAGGTTTATGTCCAAAAGCCTGTTTGCATCAGTTCTTCAACAACAAGACAGGGAACGTACTGTCCTGCTTCACTAAGGTGATGTGGACAGATCTGCCACCAATTTTCTTCTCTGTGCAAGGTCCTGGTGGTGGGATTCATGTTTGGAGCAATTCTCCACCCCTCGTGCCTTTTTGTCAGCATTAATGTGTACTCCTGTACTCAGGGATGTTAGGATGTGTGTCATGTGGCTTGGATGCTGCTGACAGTCATTTAAGAGGCAGACACAATTACCCATTCTCAGACTTAGTGGTGCAGATTGTGGCAGATGTTAATGTTACAGTCCTCCTTGTATCTCTTCTGCCTTCCTAATTAAAAAAAAAGACCCATATTTTTCCTTGCTGTCCTTCCATGAAACCTTTTTTTACTTTCATCTCCCACATGGGCCTCAACCATGTTACATCCTCACTATTAAGATTTATAAGATTTATGTTAGATAAAGACTAAATCTAATTTGTCTTGTTGGTTTGGTGTTTCACATTCATATGGTTCTTCTAGAGAACCATTGTAGCTCTTTAAAGTCAACATGTAGAAGCCCAGTCCAGTTCCTTTGCAATATATTCATTAAGTTCTGTGTGATGCATCCCTTATCCTACCTGTCCATGGAGTAGACAAGGTTGCTGAGAGTAGAGAAGCGCTGAATTGCAAGATGTATTTCTTTGAAAAGTTGCACTCAGGGCCTAAGGAGCAGCATGGGCCTGCGATTTCCTTTTTCTTAAGGCTAGGATAAAATAACAGAAAGGAAAAAAATGCCTTTTGGAGGAGCAGAACTCTGTACCGGGGTGGTGGGTACAGTGCTTATGTCATCACCATGAGCAAATACACCTTGCTTGCTCTGTGAGGCTTCCCAAAGCAATTATGGGATCATGACATCGATGGGACTCAATGGCCTTTACCTGTGTTATTCTTTCTACTCAGCAGCCAGCTGTGCTGGGCATCTGTGGTCAAAGGGTTCCTTGCTGCTAGCCACATTCTCTGATACCTGGATTTGGGGCTTGCGTTGTCAACTACAGCTATTCAGATTTAAAAAGAAAAAAAAAGAAGTTCTTGCCAAGAAGAGAGAAAGTCACACAAAGAACCAGCAGGCTCAAGTTCCTCCTGAAAAAAAACAAACAAAACAAACACCAAAAAAAAAAAAACCAAAACAACACAACAACAAAACAAAAAAAAAAATCACAAAAACAACCAACAAACCCACAAGTCTTTCATGGCTTTGAGCAGTGAACTAATGAGCTCTACTGAGATTTACTCATATTTTTTTATATTTGGGTCTCTCATGTTCTACCCAGTGCTGCGGGCACCCCCATCCTATACTTGAACCAGCACAAACACCAGCTTGTTAATCTCATCATATCTGAACGCAGCATTTGTTATTTGCACTTCAGCGCTGCAAAATCTGCTTTGATTTGTTCCAGCAGAATAGCTACCAAGGTAGTCCCAGAGTCTGCAGTCATTAGTTTAATTGGTTATTTTCTTCTTCCCATTAGCACTAGGGTCTATCAGCTTCTTGGTGGAATTTTTCCTGCTCTTCTGCCACAGGTCAGGAGGCAGGAGCGATGCCACTGAAATAGTGAAAAGGTCACCTATTTTAAGGCCAGCTTCTTTTTATTCACTTTTTTTCACATCTGTCTTCAGGTTAACTTTGCCCACAACAAATTCCTGTCATTCAATGGGAATGGAGAACAATGCTTAAAGAGATTTTTCAGTAGGGAAGGTCAAGTGGAAAGCTTTTCTCAGGCTGTCAGGGTTTTTTTTAAAGTGCTGTGCTTCTCCCTTTTCTTCAGGACCTCCTGTTTCTTATACATGATGGTGGAAATGAACCCATTTATTTTCTTACTCCTTCTGTCATTACAGGCAAGCTACACTCACTGATCATTTAATACGATTGTCACCAACACCGAGTTATTGTCACAGTCATTGGGATGACAGCTGCTCTTTTCTTTAAGCCCTTCAAATCTGTAGGGGCAATTAGTGTCTACTTCAGCCTGTAGCTTGTCCTCTCAACAAATCAATGTTGTCTGGACAGAAGGAAGTATGAAAATTACTGTGCTGCAGAGTTATGCAGAAGATAAAAATCTGCATATTCTTCTGTACTTAACAGATTCATGAGATGTAAGTGAAGATTGAAGAGTAACTGATAGAGGAAAAACTGTGGGGTAGACTTGAAGCTTTGTTTGCCGTCTTTAAAAGAAAGGAGGGGGAAGTAGAGGTCTTGTACAATTTATTTATTGCTTTATTGTATTTAGTGTGTTATTTTTTTGCTTTTGGGTCAATCTCTGGTGTAAAGCAGACTTTTCTTGCTAGAGATAAGGAATATGCAGTTTAACCCAATTCCCAAACACACTGAGCTTCAGTTGCTTTGGCACTATTTCAAGTCTAGGGCTTTAAAACAGGAAGACTTGTTGTTGTTTTCCTTTCTTTTATTAAACCAAACTGTATCAATCTGGCTGTTTCACCACACATAAACTCCTGAGTCCCTGTCAAGGAAGGGATCGCCAAAACAGTACTGCAGCACTTCCCGAGGGTTGGACAGTCCCCACAATGCCCTCAGGGAGATGATGGGAATGCGTTTGGAAATTCGGGTGGTCATGGGCACCCGAGTGCACTTTGTGAAGGAGGCAAAAAAGCAGTCGCTGTCACAAAACTTGACTCAAAAGAAAGGATGAGATATTATTTCTATTATTATTATATTTATTTTTTTTTCATGTTAGCATCTCAAATATGGAAGGCAGTCCTCTCCTGCAAATATCAATCTACTGAGAGCTTGGGGCATTTGGGGTGCCTGTATGAAGACAAAGTGAGAAGCAATTTTGTTCGGTAACAAATTATTAAGCAGGAAATACCTGTACTAGTCTCAGATATTTCCAGTCTTACCACCATGTAGTTTTCATGTAGCTAATGATAGAAGCAACTTGGATGTGTTCAGCTAATTTCTTGAGGGTAAGCAGTTTCTCTTGTCACAATTCTTCTTCTCAGGACCATTTCTGGAGCTTACATGCTGGCTCTGTACTGTTCCCACATAGAAACATGATTGGTCCTGTGCCGTGATTGGGATATATCCTGTAGGAAACTGAAATTTGATCTGCTGCTGTGATGGAAGTTTCCTTTTAGCTTTACCTTGCCAGAACTTGTGAGTGTTATAATTTGTTCACCGGTTAAGTGTGTTGTCCAGTTTGCCCCAGCAGTTCAAAGGAGAATTTTGTCGGGTTTTTGTTTGTTTGTTTCCCTATTTAATGCGCATTTTCCCATTTCCCTGTGTTTAAGTGATAATGGGGTGGCATATTTTAGCGTGCTGACTCTTTCTAGTTTATGCTCTTAGTTATTTTGTTAAGCATAACCAGATTTACATTCATGTAAGTAATCTTCAGATTACTGAAACCCTGTTTTCTTATAATGTGCAGTGACCTGAGGCTTTGCAATAAGAAGGGTCACCAGCAAACCTGCCTGGCTGCACTTTCCCTTTTAAGTCGTTCTGGAACTGAACACTTCAGTGCATTTGTCTGCTTATGGCACAGCTGTGTTAGAAAAAAATTCATAGCCAAGATCAAATTGGCCTTTATTCACCTACAGTAAAGTGGGGGGGAACACGACATTATTTTCCTTTTTTTTTTTTTTTAAGATTATTTTTTAACCTGGATCATCTTACTATATGGACTTAGTGAATGGATCTACAGGCAGCAGTTCAGGTAAAGGGGGTTTCAGGGGGGTGAGCCTCTAAAGGTGGAACCCAAATCACACTCTGCTGACAAAGCCATTCCTGGGACGCCTTGCCAAAGGTGGGCTTTGCTGTTCCTCCCCAGAAGTAGCCACCATCACTTTTGCTTTTTCACTTGCATGGCACTGATCCTTTTCCCTCAGCCAGGAGGAGCATTTGCGAGCACAGTTTGTCTTGTTTAGCCTACCTCAGCCTGTCAACAGAGCTCTGCAGGCTGGGCTTTGGCCTTGCTTTTGTTCAGCTGTGGTACCCCAGGCTTTTCTTTGGCATTAGGGAAGGGGGACCTGATTTGATGCAAGATACCTGTGAAAAACAAGTTATTTTCCAGCCAACTCTGTTCCTCCACCTTGCTTTTGCAGCATAGCTGTGCCAAGAGCGGAGCTGGTGTGAGGGAATAGGACCCGGGGTTGCTGGGGCTATTTTAGCACCATGTATGAAACCACAGCCAAGGGATGCAACCTGACTTGATGCATCTTAAGCTTCAGTGCTGCTGAGAGCCAGCAGAGTGGAGAAAAGGCCTCCTGTCATACCACTTTTACCAGCATGTCTGACCCCATGCTGAGCCACCCCAGGGAAGCGAACCAAAGGCTAGATTTACAAAAGAGAGAGAGTACGTTTCTTGGTGGTTCAGCTCCTCAAACCAGCTTGCTGTAGGGCTGGAGAAGCAGAAGTGCTGGCTCAAGGGAAAGTGTTAAGAGTGATCAGCTAAGCAGATGGTAAAAAACCTCCACCACTCTGCTAATATTCATCGTGCTGCTCAAAATCCATTGCGTACCCCTTGGCCATGGATGTACCTGCTGCCTTCTTTAAGACTGCTTCACTGCAGACCTTTGCTGTGCTTGTGCCTCTGGTACACGGTGATTCTTGCACTCATGGCTGAGCCTGGCTTAGTCTTTATGGCATTTTCATCCTTTCTGCTGCTACTGTGAAATTCATCGTTTGCCTGAGACCAGGAGACGTCAGGATAGCTGAGGCGGTGTTGATGGGAGTGTGTTATGGACCAATCTTAGACTTTTACCTTGAAAATGCATAGTTGATACTACTACAGTTTTCCATTAGATTCCTCCTTTAATCAGGGCTATGTGGTTAGCCTTTGAAGCATATCGGCCTTTCTTTCAGCCACAGGGTGCTTGAAAATTTCACAAAGACAAAAAAAACGGCCTCTTGCATTATTTTAATACACAAGCTAATGGGGTGGCTTTCAGCATGCAGCCATATTTGTAAGATACAATCTCTCTGGATGCAGCATTTGAACAGAACTCTCTGGGTCCACTTGCGGGAGGTGGCACTGGGGACACCAGACAGATTGAGGGTGTTTTTCCTGGCCCCAGGCGCTGACTCTGAAGGTAACAGGCAGAGCAAACCCCCCACAGGGTGTAAACACATTTGGGAAGAGGCAGCCTTGGCCAGGGAGCAGAACGATGATTGAGAACTTCCCATGCGGCAGCAGCAAGGATTAGGGAATTGCCACTGGGTTGCCAGGCATGTAACCTGGCAGCACTAGTGGGGCCAGAGCAGTGCAGGTCAGGAGCAAGCAGACAAAGCTGGGCTCAGCCCTGGTGTCCCAGCCACTTTTCTGTGTAATTTAGAGAGGAGGAAGAGTTTGGCTTCTGGTGCAAAGCTGGAACATCTGTCTTGGTGGGGATATGAAGGGTGCTGAGTCAGAACTGCAGGGCAAATGACTGTGTTGCCCTGCTCTTCCTGAGGGAGCCTGTAATTTCCATGTGCTCTTTAAACAGTAGCAAATCTGGTTTGAATCTGTTGCCTCATGTGACAGGTAGAAAGGAAAATAAAAAAACTCTAAGCCACAAAGAATTGAGGCCACTTAGAGCATGCACCTGAGTTTTGTGAGTGTAACCAGAATTCAGCTGCATCTTCATAAAAATCCTCTGGTTTTTGGTTGTTTTTTTTGTTTGGTTGTTTTTTTGGGGTTTTTTGAGGGGTTTGTTTTTTTTTAGGTTTTGAAAGGAAAATGAGTTTGGTAAAGCTAAACAATGAAACTCGCTTTTACATGAGGCTTCAAGAATGATTTTCCTTTAAAGAGGCAGGCTCCCTCTGTTCATCTCTTTTTTTAAAAAAAAAGGCAAATGACTTTCTGACTGACAAAATACTGCAGAATGATATACCCTGCAGAATTATATACCCTTCATCCCCATGCATTTAACTGAGGATGAGCAACAGAATACAAGAGTCCAGGGAGTTCAAAATATTCCTCTGCCTAGTACAGAAATGCATTATAAATAGCTGCATCTAAATAGCCCTGTTCCCTTCCCTCACCTGCTTAATGTGTTTTGCCAAGGGTCTGCTAGCCTCTTACCTTGTAAATATTTTATGAAAATTAAATCAGAAGTGATTATGGGAAGCAGTTCATCAGTCTCTGGTCCTTTCTGCAACAGGAGAAAGAAAGGCAGAACTAAGTACCACTGCCTTTTTAAGCGGAGCCTAACAGATTCACAGTGCATGTGAAGAGGGTATTTTAAAAGTTTGCATCAGCTGTTGAATGCTATTTTGGTGATGAATTCCAGCTGAAATAATGTGGATGCTCATAACTGAATAAATGACCCCTAACTGACTTCTTAAAATACTGTCTTAGTCTGCTGTGGGAAGATCACATTTTAACTGGTTTGGGGTTTTTTTTCCTCTCCATTTGTAATCTGGTCTATTACGTAGGAGAAGCACGCTGCTGAATTTAGACTCTGAAGTGTTTAATCTGTACATGGTAAAGATGATAATGATGGATTAGGTGCATTGATTCTTTCCACTTAGGTAGTCTGAATTTTTATTAGCATTTCTATTCCCCCCCTCCCAGTCTTACTTTCTTCCTTATCCCCCTCCCTTGGAAATTTCTGTACAGAAGCGCTGGAGCCATCTGTGTCTGGCTGCGCTCCTGCCATCCCCTGTGCACGTCCATTGTTTAACACCCCCTGGCTGAACTTCACTGTTTCATTTCCTAGCATCCCTGCTTGAAAAGGAAAAGCTTTTGGGGAGCATTGCATGTGCAAATTTCAATGTTATCCCCTTAAAAGTAGGAGCTAGCACTTTGCAAATTAATTGCAGATATGCTGATGATAAATGTGGAAAAGATGGAAGAGTTTAAAGAGGAGCTGGCAGCCACCTTCCTTTCCTGACAACCCCTATGTCTGTCCCCTGCTTCATGTGGAGACTCTCCTGTGCCATCAGGGCACAAGCACCTGTGGGTGGTCAACTGGGATTGGGGAGCTTATGTGAAAATTATTATGGGCTCTATTTCTGTGGTTCTCCACCCAAGGATACGCACAGAGCAGGTGGTGGAACTGGTGGGAGGGAAGAGCAGGGACCATCACCTCCCCACGGTGTTACAGACCTCAGTGACCATCTGCCTTAGCAGAGGACAGCTGTGGGAATGTGGCTATTATTACTTGAGGAGGAAGGCTTTGCTAATCTTCATGGACTTACACGAACACAAATATTGGGCAGCTGATCATCCCGACAATAATGTACTCTGCACCAAAATGTCATTTGCACGGCATAAACAGATTAACAGAGCCCTTCACGCAAAAAGGAAAAGCCTGCTTCTCTCCCCGATGGTTTTAAACAATCGGTTGGCTTAAACAAGTTGCTAGGTTTACGTAAAAAGATACTGCTGAAGCGATGCAGCCCATTTCAGTACCACAGCAAGGAGGAGTTTCAGGAGTGAAGGAAGAAATGTAGGAGTCCTGGTATGGAAAGGTTCACCACTGACGAGGACACTAGTGCCTTGTGAGTTGGCAAAGCCATACCACTCACCACTGTACTGTGGGATCGCTGTGCTGCCTGGAGAGCAACCCCAGTAACTGGGGCTTGTGGTTTGGTGGGGTTTCTTCCCCTTAAAACATTCTGGGTCTCCCTCTGAAGTACCTGGTGCAGAGACATTTTCTTCTGTCAAAGCAGTCTTGTTCTTACTGCCCTGGGGCAGTAAGGGCAAAGTGGGGGTTATCATATGGGAAGGAAATGTTGTGTGGACCCACCCACAGTCTCTGTCCTGGACTGAGTCCAAGGAAAACAGTCATCCTCTGACTTCTGCAGGCATTTCTCATTGTATCTGTTCAGACGCCTGCTTTTGCAGAGATGTGTCCCAACGCCTCATCACTGGCAAGTAATGAAACAGGAAAAATCTCACTGAGGTTTCCCCTTAGCCCATCTGAGCGGTTGCTGTATCATTTCACTGTGTCTGATTCTCAAGTGTACTTGTTTACTCCTCAAAGTGAGCCGTGAAGCCACATCTGTGGCCTGTGCAGAACTGACCAGTGATGCCAGAATTTGGTTTATTAGCTCAACAGAGGTGATCTTGTGCACCAAATCCTTGTAAATGTTCCTTAAGGTTTACTGACTTAAGATAGCACAGCCACTAGCATCTTTCTGGCACAAAAATCTGTAACCACAAAAATAAAAAATAAAAACATAAATAAAAATAATAAATAATAATGAATAATAATAAAATAAAAAAAGTAGCAGCTTTTTTTTTAAAAATACATAGCTCACTTTCTGCACTTGATATCAGTATTTGTCTAAGTGCTGACTAGGAAGCAGTCCCAACTTTTGAGAAATTATAGTCCTCTTCTGGTTTCAGAAAAATCTGAATCTGTGCTTACTGTAATGGTTGTGTACAGCCAAACTTGTCTTTGAACTGTACTGGAATTGATCTAGCATGAAGCTTTTGCCTTCAGACTCTGCTAGGGCACTGGATTCAGCTCCAGTAGTCCTTGGTGTCAAAACGTTTCAAACCTCTATGAAAGCGATTTTCTTCAAAGCAATTTCTCTCTTGGCTTCAATGATAGGAAACAAATAGAAATTTAACAAAAGCATTTTCTTCCATGGCTTTATCTTGCTGTGACAAATCAAAAGCTGGTGCTCATGAGACAGGAGTCTCAAATCTTAGAAGATTTTTCACATGGAACCTTTTTCTTTAGTACTTATATAATCTAAGTCCCCTTTGAAGTGGGCTGTCCTGACTATATGGGGCGTACTTAAGGGTGAAGGGGAAATGTCAACTGTTTCCTTTTCTGTTTTTCTCAAAGACAGAGAAGAAGGTGTTTTGAGACAAAAATAAGAATTTTTGCTCTTCCCCTCTCTATGAAATACAAAAGTGCTAGATCTCTTTAGGCTTCAAAAATTAAAAACAAAGGCTGGAGGGGAAAGGAGGGACTTGTTCTGGCAAGATTAAGCTGAGGGAGTTCTGGGAGACTACATTTGATCTTAATTTCTTTGGAAAGATGGAAGTTTCTTTGCCACGCGTCTGAAATAACTCTGACTTCCTAATTTGTAAAGTTCATAAACAGTGGAGGCTCTGCCTATAAATGTCAGATGGGCACTTAGCTCAATATCGTTCACTTGCTGTGCCGAGTTTCGTCAGCTTTATAATTTTTCCTTTCTGTTTCTGTTGATAACAGCTGTGTTTTCCCTTATTCCACCGAACAAAAAGAAGAAGAGCTGTCTTGTGCTAGGGCTCCCAAGGGATCGCACCTGGGCAGAGCACACAAACAAAGGGATCCAGCTGCCTGCAGGGAGTTCATCCTGTGGGTCTCGGCTAGATGTGGTTGGTTGGGCTGTGGCCACAAGGAGGGTGCAGCTTGCTGGCTGTTTTTACTCCAGGCTCATCTGCTGGCTGTGAATTTGGGAGGGAGCTGTGTTTCTTTTCCTGGGGACAGCAAGGGATGTAATTTCAAATGGTCATGGGCTCCTCTTCGATGTGTCCAGGTTTCCTGAAGTGAATGCAGGAGCCACTGCAAGCAGGTCTGGCAGATGGCTGCCTTGGTAAAGATGAGACCTGGAGCTTACACCAAGTTTTGCACTTCCATGCTGCATGTCCGTAGTCCCCCTCATATACTGGTGGTGCAGTGAGCAGGCTTGCACGGCACTGGGAGTGTGGTAGGAGAGAACCAGTTGACTTATAGAGGGCTTGTGCTGTGCAAACAGCAGGCTGGCACAGGTTTTAGAACCCTTTAGGTTCATTGCACACTGCTTGGACACTACATGGTCAACATTGATACTTCTGTTCCCCCTTGTTCTTTCCACCTCACGTAACCATTAAAATCCTATAGGGAAAACAAACCACATTGTCTTACTTTACCCACATTTATTTTTGGCAGCAAACTTGCAAATGCTTTAGCTGGCTGAGAGCACTTCTGGAGGTTACAAGTGACAGAATGTTCCATAATTTCCCTGCAGTAACTGATTTCTGACATGCTACAGGTTATATTGCCTCATAATTTTGAGATGAGTCTTTCTCCTTTTTACTTTAGTTGACCTTGGATTTTGCATCATGTGGAGTGAAGCCATTACAGCCAACATGATCAGTCCAGTTCAGGAGCAGGAGAAGGCTTCTTTTTTCCCATCAGTTTTTATGATAGACGTTTATCTCAGAATATTACTTAGGCACCTGATTAAGCTGGCTGTTCTTGTGTAACAAATCCATTTCAATGAGAAATAAACTGCAGTAAATGTTTAACATAATCTTCTTTACTAATGACTAGGGCTTTTTAATTTAATGAGTCACTTCTGAAAGTCTGAGGGGAAAACAGGGACACTTATTTTTTTTAAATTATTGCAGCACGATCATTTGCATGTAGAAGTCTGGTGGTGTCTCAGAGCAGCCAATCAAACATGCTGTACGTGAGCTTGCTCAGATAAATCCAGCTCACTTGCAAGGGGAAGTATGTTGCACGAGATTTACAAAAGTTTCTGTTATGGTCATGGTTAAGGATTTTGTTATCTAAGAAGTGAGACCACAAGACTTTGCGACCCCTGTAGCAATCACAAAGCTCTGGTTTGTGTGGCACAGACTTCTCTAGTTGACTATTTCAGTGTGTGTTGAAAGGGAGTTTCTTACTGGACTACCTGTTCCAACAACTTTAGTTCTGGGTTTATTTCTCTTACGTGGCTGCTGGGCATGTTTTCAATAGTTTCCCCTCAAAAACAAAAACTGGGGCTGGATTGGTTTCAACAGTCTTTAGAGGAAGACAGTGTTTCCCTGACAGACTGATGTGGCGTGATGTTTTGCAACATGTTTTTTATCCATGAAACAGCCTGGCTCTGGAGAATGCGTCCTATCTAGATGTATTTCTGTAGGCAAGTGGTGTATTTGGATGACCTGCAGCAAACCTCTTAAGTCTTCTCACTCGACCATCCTTCCCAAAATATTCACTGCTGTGCTGGTGGTGGAAAATCCCATCTGAAAACCCAGTCTTCTTGTGGAGGACAGAAGTTGTTCCCTGCTCCCATTGCTGACAAGATTCTTGCCATCATTTCTTAATAGTGGCACTTGGCTGAAGAGGAAAGTGCCTCTTCTTTGAGAACATGCCAGCTTTTCACCAATCAGGGTCTGGAGAATAAATCTTACGAAGAGCGATTGAAGGAGCTGGGACTGTTTAATTTGAGGAAAAGGAGACCTCATCATGCTCTACAGCTCCCTGAAAGGACATTGTAGAGAGGCTGGTACTGGTCTCTTCTCACAGGTCATTAGTGCTAGAACAAGAGGGAATGGATTCAAGCTGCAACAGGGGAGGTTTAGACTGGACATTAGGAGAAAAAATTTCCCAGCAAGAGCAGTCAGCCACTGGAATAGGCTGCCCAGGGAGGGACTTGAGTCACCATCCCTGGATGTATTTAAGGGTCATTTAGATGTGGTGTTGAGGGACATAGTTTAGGGGTGAACTCTGTAGAGCTGGGTTAATGGTTGGACTAATTGTTCTCAGGGGTCTTTTCCAACCTGAATGATTCTGTGAATCACCAAGTCCAAGTTCAGTCCCAGTGGCATGCTGCAAAAGAACAGTACACTTCAAAGGCCTGGGCATCATCATGACTTTGATCCTTTGGTTGCCTGTTTTCTTCTGAGGGTTTCCACGTGGCGTCTTGAACCACATTTTTAACTACTGGCTCTGCCAGAAGTAACTCCTTCCATTTGAACCTTATCTGAGCCTCTTTCTGTGAATGTCACGTGATGTCTCTTCTGAAGAATGCCAGGAGAATAATCTCTTCCTACTCGTGTTGCCATAGGACTGACAATTCAGTAGACCACTTTTCTTCCCATCTTCATAGTCCCTTCCAACATCAATTTTCCAGGCCGGAGAGACCCCAGCTATTTAGTTAGCTGTTGTTGAGAAGCTGGCCCATGTCCTTGATTGTTCTGACCATGGCACTGTGAACTTGTCATGGTGTAAATACATTTATTGACACAGGGTGGAGGGAGGGCCAGAACCACAGACAGACTGGGGAAGCACAGTAGATAACACACAGTGCCTTGTTAATCATCTTTGCTGCTGCTTTGGGGTTTTTTTTCATCTATTTATTCCTGAGTCATCAAGCTGAAGCTGTCACAGGGCTATCTGTTTTAACCCCAAGACCCACTCCCTGAGCAGCAATAGCTGGCTCAGAGCCCATCATTGTACATGTCAGATCAAGGTGTTTCTGTTGTAAGTGTAATTTATTTATGTTTTTGTTTGTTTGTTTGTTTTTTTGCTGTTTGTTTGTTTGTAGTTTTTTTTCTAACATTTAGTCTCTCTAAATTTAGAGATTCTTAAACAGATTTTCAAGGGCAGTTTGTGTTTTTACTCCCTTGGATAGACTGAATCAGAAAACTCTGTCATCTTGTTGTTCACCTCTACAGATCATTGGTGAGTACGCTCACCGTCACAGGTGAGGATCCTGTGAGGCCCATTGGTGACCTGCTACATGGGAGGGGGTTATTTTCTATCTTTTTTTTATCAATCTTCAAACCGTTCATTCTTGTGTGTTGAGAGCCTTCTCTCTTTTGGCACAGAAGTTTGAAACTTTGATAGGGGACTTTGTTAGAAAGTAACAGTGCTTATCCCAACCCATGATCACCCTGCAGACACTCTGTTTGTCAACCAGTTGCCTTTAGCATCACCAACCAGGAGGCAGCATGAACTTCTTTATGGCTGAGCGAGCAGGGACCTGGTCTCAGATAGCTTTGCTTCCTCCCTTTCTGGGTGCTTAGAGTGTTGGTGTTGGCAAACTGCCCCTCTAATCTGAGAATATTGAACATGGAAATGCAGCAATTTTTAATAAGGTGAAAGCGGAGGCCAGAGACGCAGTCTCTGTGGTATGCTGCATACAGGTTTTGTAGCCATGTAAACACAGGTGGAGGAAAGGCTCGGTTGCCTTGCTGGTTCCAAAGGAGAATAAGGTGTGGAGGAAAGCAAGGGTAGATAAGAATCAGGCAAGATAAAAATTGCTACAGACTCTTTTCCAATTGTCTATTGTAGAAATTCTGCCTTCCCTCAGGGGCAGCAAATAGCATACTGCTGGGAGGGCTGGTTATAGCTCCCAGCTGCCCTGCTGGATTATCTAGTAGTTCTATACAGTGTGGGATTTTAATTTTCATCTAGGAGGGCTGAGGACCCCCTCAAGCAGGCCAGCATGTGCAACCCGAAGGTGAAGGGTCCTGTTGGTTGGCACAGCACTGTGTTAAGGCCCTGCCTCCTTTTCCTTTTTTGCCAGTCAAAGTTTAACTTTGAGAGCGTGCTGCAGGCTGAGGCTGCCCAGACTACGGGGTGTGTGCCTTTCTGGTGTTGTTCTGAGAAGCTTAAATTACAGCTCGGCATATGGGTCTGCACTGCGTACAGCCCTGCAAAAAGGTACTCCTTCCTGTGAAGTGGCCAGTATAACTCTACCTTTTCTCAGGTTTTCCTGATCGGTTGGAAGTTTACCATTATTATGAAGTACTTGCTTTTAGAAGCTGTACATTTTCATCCAAGATGTCCCCAAAATGTTCTAGATATTGTAGGACTTAAAGTATAAGCACGTGAATTAGCTTGGAAGATTTTAAACCCCAACTTTGAAGTGTCTTTGTTTAATAAGTTATGAAGACTGACCTGCTGAGACCACTTTTCAAAAGGAGCCTGAGTATCAGTCACATTTTAGGGGTGTTTCTAACTATCTTAAGAATTGTTCTCCTTCTAGGTATTTGTTTAATAGAAAAAAATAAAAGCAAAACAAAGCAACAGAACCAAACCACCAAAACAAACACATGCTTTAAGAGTCTGTTCCTGATGGGTGGGGCAGCCATTGAAAACTCATCCTGGTTGTTGTATCTCTCAGATAATCTACCCTGGCTTTACATTGCACTGCAAACAGATCTGGATATTTGCTTTTGGCAAAGTCAGTTGGGAGTTTCAGTGTTTTTAAGTGCTATACCAGTTAAAGATCAACATCTGTTTCGTGTTGTAATGCTTTAAGGTGTGCTCGCCTTTGGAGTCTTGCTGAGTTTAGTTTTCAGAATAAACATATACCCATGAGTGTTCTTGTCTCTTACTCCAAGAATACATGTCTAATATGATTCATTGGAAAATAATATTTAGAGAGTGCATTCTTGACAAAGTTTTTCAGGTAGCAGCAGCCCAGCTTGTTAGTTGGAGGAGGCTGGAGATCTTTCTCAGTTCAAAGCACCAGTATTTTAGGCATGTGTAAAGTTAAAGCTCTTCCGATTGGGATGTATGGAGGCTCTTTTTTCCTGCTCCTGGTGTTTTAGTGCATTTAACAGCGGTCCTCTAATACTCATGGTAATATGTAAAAGCCCAATGATTCTCTGAAAAGAATTAATGGGCAAAATCGCGAATGTCTAGGTATTTTATGGAAACTGTTTTAATCAAGGAAGGTCTATGTAGGGGGGATGGCGAAGACTGGGATCCTACTGTGTGTTTCTCCAGGAAGAAAAATACCTATATAAGAAGCTGCGGCTATTGGCATGATATTTCACCATTCCATAATTGTTGTTGTGTAATGATTTAACTAATTAACCTATATGAAAGTGCTTACCATCAGCCAGGAGTAGATAAAAGCACAAGTAACATCCACTGCACATTAGATTAGTGACAAAATTGTGGGGGAAGAAGCTTTTAAAGGAAACCTGATTGTTCAGGTAGCCTGGAATTCAGTGAGTGTTTGGAGAAGAACATGTAAAGGGGTTTTTGGCTTAATGGGATGCTGGCAGATTAGCAAAATTGTCAATATTTTTGTAGCCTGGATAACGAATAGGGCACAGCTTGGGCACACAGATGCTCTTTCTGCATCCACCCACAAGACTTACACAGTTATATCTCTGCAGTATTTACCTTTACTCGTCAGAGGTAGCTTCTAGAGTGAGCACTCATCATCCCACAATGCCCAATATAACAAGTAATGTGCCAAGCAAATAACGAGTGGTGTCGGTGAACATGTCAATGATAGGCTACAACATACTGTTTTTCCATGTGACCGCTTTTATGGCCTGGCAACAGACCTGCCTCTCTTAAGTATTTTATGTGAAACTTTGTGGAGGTGCTGCCATTATTGCAGTTGTGCACAAAGTTAGCTGGGTGACAAAACATCTCTTTTAATATAGTGTACAGTAACTACTCAATATATGATTTTCCCCCCTTTCCATTTAAAACAGAATGCTACAGATAGCTCCTCTAACTCCTCTCAAAAAAGGGAACAACCTGTGCGAACTCTGGCTTCTCCTACATCCTGTGAACATCGAAGAATTTGCACTCGTGGACATCTTCATGACCGTTACAGCACTGACCACTACCATCTAGAACAAGTAAGGTTTCTTCCCAGTGTTGCCAGCTGAAGGGCTGTCTCTGTTGCTGCTGATACTGGTGTTTGGTTCCCCAGCCCCACCATCCCTGAAAGACACCTCCCCTTTCCTTCTTAGATACCTTTAAATGGTTTGCAGTTATTTTTTTTAAAAAAAAAAGATGGGGGTTACACTGATTGAACATGTTATATTGTACCGCATTCACTCAGACCATTGCAGTTGGTGACAGTTGTACTCATTCCTGAGCCAAAGGCTCCTGTGATCACTCATGGTGGAGGGCATACAAAGAAAGATAAGCAAAATTATTAAATGCTGGCTTTTCACTAAGGAAGGAGATGGTGGTTGCCGATACTGAGCTTATTTTTCTCCCTATTCATCTCAATCCCTGCTTACACAGTCGGTACCACGATCCTACCGGCACATCAACTTTCCAGACGATGATGAGGAGATAGTGCGCATCAATCCCCGGGAAAAGATTTGGATGACTGGATACGAGGATTATCGTCATGCCCCAGCACGAGGAAAGAACTTTGATCCTGATGACATGGACTCCTACGTACGTTTTGCCAAAAGTGAGGCCTCAAAACACGAATACACTTATCCTTATGTAGACAACTCGGACTTTGACCTGGGTGAAGATATCAAGGGTGCTGTGATAAAGACTCAACCTGTCAAATTCAAGCCCAGGAGGAAGGAAGATGGTGAGAGGTCACGGTGCGTGTACTGCAGGGACATTTTCAACCATGAGGAGAACAAACGAGGTCAATGCCAGGATGCTCCAGACCGCGTCAAGACTTGCATCCATCGAGTGAGCTGTATGTGGTGTGCAGACACTATGCTCTATCACTGTATGTCCGATCCAGAAGGAGACTATACAGATCCTTGCTCATGCGACACCAGTGATGAAATGTTTTGCCTCCGGTGGATGGCCCTTATCACCTTGTCTTTCATTGCTCCATGTATGTGCTGTTACTTGCCGCTTCGGGCTTGTTACCA
Source organism: Chloroceryle amazona (assembly GCA_027560015.1). Lineage (NCBI taxonomy): Eukaryota > Metazoa > Chordata > Aves > Coraciiformes > Cerylidae > Chloroceryle > Chloroceryle amazona. Next base: position 53,165 of record JANHFX010001522.1, on the reverse strand, counting down.
CTGTGGGGTCATGTGCAGGTGCTGTGGTGGAAAACACAAAGCTGCTGGATGACTACAGATGCATTCAAAGTGTTAACATTTTTTCTGTAGTTGGAGGAACATGTTGGTTATGGAGCATTGAGATCACTCATTTTGATGCAGCCACTGTGCCCAACAGCATCCAGAAACCACCAGTTTGTATCACTTTACATTTGGTCATCTGGGGCTCACACTGCATTGATTTGCTCATCAAGTGTTCTAACTAACTAATCTACAGCATAGACTTTTGTATTACTAATCTATAATCAAAACAGACTGTCTTATACATGTTTATATTTTTTTTTCAGTTAAAATGAGTTTGAGAAAAGAACTGCTTTAAAAGGTGGTGGATTGTAGAACATCTCCAGGTTGTGTCTGTCTTGCCTCGGCTTGTGTGGTACCATCAGCCATGTTCGCCAGCTTTGGCATTTCTAGAAACAGGGTGGTGTAGTGAATGAAATCTCACTTGGAAGATATTTTAACTTGATGTCAAGTTACTGTGTGTGTATAGAAAGTGTGCTAGTAACAAACTTGTACCACAACACAGTATTTCTGTCACTAGTTTTCTTTGGGTTTTTTGTTCTGTTTTGCAAAGCCAAAATGGCTATCTGAGCTGCATTTGCTCTTTGAGAGTCCATCGTCATTTCCTTCAGCAAACATCTTAAATTATTTTTGTGTTCGTAAAGCTCTGTGAACAGAAAGCGAGGCTCAGTTACTGCAGTCACATAACCATTGAGAATTGGGTAGTCCTCCATACCTGTAGTCATTTCAGACCACCACTTGAAAGGGAAATTTAAATGCTAAGGTTTTCTTTTTTGCCCTAAATAACATTGGAAAAATAAAACTGTGTTTTCAGACTTCTGCCCAAAAGAAAGGGAGCTTCTTCATTAGCCAGCCATGTAACGATCTGTGAATGAAACACTAAGGTTCCAGATGAGGAAAATGTTGTTATGCAAAGAATTTCTAACAATGCAATGACAAAAAGCACTATTATTGCAATTCTGGGGAAATGCTGCATTAAGTGGTGGATTTATATGGGAAAATCATATTTGTTTGTTTGTTTTCTGTAAAATACATGAGCATGAGAACATACATGTCCACAGTAGAAACTACATTTAGCAATCCCAACAGGTATTTAATATCAAAAGCCAGAATGTTGACTACCACCACTTCCACATTCTGACCTGTGGTCCCAGTCATCCAGATGCTTACACATGTCTTGACAAATCATGCATGCAACCAGTATTTCTGTGACTCTGTGTGTAGGATTAGGCATGCGAGTCTTTGCAGGACCCAGATCGAAGCATCTCCCTGGCTTTCCCTTCCCCAGTTCACCACCCAGATTTAAGAAGTGGATGCATAAGGTGCATACAGCAGGGTAAGATTGCTTTTTTTTTTTTAATGTCATGTTGTCTTGTGTACAAGGCTTGTAATTAGCTGGGAAAAAAGAGTATTTTTCTAATATATTACAAGGAATAGCCAAATAATTTTTATTAAAAAAAAAATAAAAAAATTAGTGCAGTGAGCTCTAAATAGCATAGTACAATCTGAATACTTTGAGGCAGCTAGGGATTGGCTTGTCAAAGCTGGCACTGCTGTTCCTGCCATAATTTCTTTCTGCAGTAAATTGCCAGTGGGTGCATGTCCTTTCCCTCCCTCTATTGCACATTTACATCAGTCTTAAAAGAGAGGAAAATTTTTTTAATTTATTCTTTTTTAATTAATTTGCCAAATAAATGTAAAAGGAATGCTTGCCATTCTTTCTTGGTGGAATGTCCCAACAGTTCCTCTGAGAGTTAATCACAGCTTTTTATTCAACCATGAATTAAGCATGCAATGTGCTTATACACTATAGAGTTTGGTAGGCTAAATTCATGGCAGTTGCTGGGGATTTTTTCGGTTGGGGGGGGGAAGATAGTGGAAAACAGATGGAGTGTCACACTCTGGGTGATGTGTTTGGGTTTGCTGAATGAAATACAAATATTTTGTGCCTAATAGCATTTGACAAATCTCTCAATGGTGTCTAGTAAACATCAAGCCAACCTCAGAAAAAATTAATGGAACAACCTTCTTTTATTTCTATTCTCAAAGTTGTTTCTTGTAAACAAACATCTGTAAGATCTCTCTATAAAGCACAACACTACAAAAAGATCTTACAGTTTTTTGTCTGATCTTGAAGTGCCCCTATTTATTTAAGCAGACATGCTCCAAGCCTTTCTGTATGTCTAGAAATAAAAGTTTAAAAAAAAAAACACAACTTTTTTTATTATTATTCTCCTTCTTCCTTCTTCTCTTGGATTTTTGTAATACTTGTAGATTTTGCTGCGTTTGTTTTTTGGTTTGTGAAGGCAGTGGTGTAAGGGTGGTTTTTTGTAAATATTTCTCCTTAATTTCCACACTGCTGCTCAACAGTGTGTAGCATTCTCCCAGTCAGCTTTGCAATACTGATAGCAACCATTTGAGAGAAGTTATTCAGATTTTATTTTTGTATCTGTCGTAACAAAACATTAGCCAATTTTATTTTTTTTTTCAGTTGTGGAAAAGTTTTGTTTGTTTGTTTTCCAACTTATCGCTCACGTTAACAAATTAAAGTGCCTGAAGCCTCATCATTATTGTATCTATATACTAAAAGTTAAAGCCCTGTTGTATTGATTTTTATAAGCCTTTTTACCTCTGTGTAAAAAAAAAAAAATATATACAAGTGTATGATGTACATTTTAGTTCTTTTTTTATTGTTTCTAATATGTATGATCAGTGTAGCTATTGCTTTAAAATGTACCATGTAAATATAAATACATCATATCAAAATGACACTGTTTATTGTTATTCAGCTGGCTGGAAAAAGAGGGGAAAATTGTGCTGGGAATATAAGGCCATTGAAAGAGCCACCTTGGGGGTTCCTGAGGAAAAAAAATATTGATTTATTGCCTATTATTTGATGGCAGCTGCCAGTAGCCTTGGGCAAAGGCCATACAGACCCAAATGCTGTGTGGGGAATGGGGATGGGTGTTTGTTCAAGTGTTTTTTAGATGTTTTTCAGGTGATTTGCATGTGGTGGGGGAAGTAGGCCCTGGGGCAGCTGGGCCTGGTGGTACTGCACCCCTGGAGGCCATGACAGCCACCAAGGTTCCCCTCCTGCTCTCCCTTCTCCTTGGGCTCTCATCCCATGTGCTTCTTTGGACTGGACTAAATACCCTGCAGGTCTGGTTTTATTTTGTATTCACCCAAGAACAGTGCCAAAAAAAAAGGGAAAAGCTGAGAGCAAGGCTGGCAGACATGGCTGCCGAGTGAGGGCCACCTTCCTCTGTGAGGGTGTGCAGTGGGAGTTCTCAAGGCCAGCTGGATGCCACAGCCACCGCTGAGGAGAGGCACTGCCATCCCTGCTCAGAGAGGTTTAATGTAAAAGATGGAAGAGGAAAGGACACCAGGCTGCAGCTCATGGCCTGTGGAAACGCGAGGCAAACCGGTAAGTACATATGAATTTTTACAGTTATTTTCCATCGAAACTAGTCAGGCCAACACCACATGCTTCTGGAAAGCCTGGTTTTATTTTTCTGTATGTAAGTGATAATGCAACCAAGGTGATAACCAAGCCTTTGCCCCTTTTCTTAAAAATTTGTTACAGCTTTGCTGAGATCCTGAGACTACATTCACTTTTTGTTGTTGTTTATATTTGTATTCATGTATTTCTGGTAATATTACATGCTTATATAAACACAGATTTCTGATACGATAAAGGTGTATATTTGTTATATGAAAAAAAAAAAAGACTTTGTGGGCCTCATGAGAGAAGCACGTGTACTGTGGGGTCAGGTGTGTTCAGAAGGATTCTTGTTGTGCACACAATCTTTCAGTCTGTGTTGGTGTTTGCTTCATCCACAGCTAAGCCAAGGGCAAAGGAACTCCAATGGCCCGTTGGGTTATTATTCATCATACTTTCTCAGCTAATTATGGCAGGAAGACTCCACTTCTGCTGTTCCCTGGCCATCTGAATTCAGCTTGCCCTGCGGAAGGCCTGGGTAAGCCATGTATCTTCTTGCAGCCTGCAGTGTCCTCTTGTTTTCATCTGTGAATCAAAGGGATTGCTTATGCCTGGAGATTTCTAAACCGAACCAGTAAATCGTGTGTTTGGATCGAGGCTCTGTGGAAAATGCAAACACCACCAAGATACAGCATGAAATGCAATCAACTTTTTGCAGCCTAATCAATGCGGAGGTCCTGGGCTTACTCCTGATCATACAAGCCTATCCTCATAAAATGCAGTACCAGGTCAGGAATTGCAGGGGGAAAGGAGGACAACTGCAAGCGATGTGTCCCTTCAACTACAACAGCTCTGTTTTCCTGCAAGGCACCAAGACAACACTCTCTTGGGAGTGACTGTCTTCCCAGTGTTGCCTTCAGGGGCAGAATTTTTGCATGAGGAGGATTCATCCAGCCTCCTTTAATCACTCAGGGATGTAATATTTAAGGGCAAAGCTGTCTTATCTCTGTTGTGGGAATGAGGAAGTCCAAGAGAGTTTGAATGACTTGCATAATGTCACATGGAGATTTTGTAGCACAGTTTCCCAAGAACAAGTCCACCACCATCTTCATGCAAAGGTCATCTCTCCTGGCACTCTGCCTGAAGATTAACTGGGTGGTTTGTGCTTCTATAGGAGCCTTGCTGCATTGAGCACAAATCAAACCAAACAGCAGGTAATGTGTAAATCTCCCTTCTCTGTTAATTCCACTTAGAAATGCAAATTGCAAGTAGCTGTCAGGAGGCTTGGAAATCAGTGGTATGGTGGCACGCATTCCCAATGCTTATCACAGACAGAACTCGGATTCTTGTACAGACCAAACACAGCCTTTTTCACAAATTGTTTGGGAGCAAATTTGCAGCACTAGGAACTGGAAATGCTTTCCTTTCTTGAGCACGTGATGCTAGATGAATTAATACACTCCTAACACTTTGTCCTTTTCCAGGGTGTTCAGCCTTCTGGTATTTTCTTAATATTTTGTATTAAGCAATTAAATTCCTTAGTATCTTGATGGCATATGTGGAAATAAATAGAAAAATGTTTTGCTTCCACCCAGAGACAAGATATTTAAATGCTGGAAAGTATGTGCATATATTTGGGGTGGCGTACTTAGATTTCCACAAATATTTTTAGTTGCTTCTCTGAACTCATGCACAACCCTCCCATGCCATTCATCTCATTCCCCTGTTCCCCGCTTGTAAATTCATTTAGGAAGAGTTGACAGACTTTGGTTTGGCTTCTGCCCAATTTCCAGCCTCCTGCCTAATGTCATGTGAGACGGGATTTCACAGGAGTGCTCTGGGCTGTTGTAAAGAGGAAGGTAACACACTGTCTCTCTGCACAAGCAATCACAGCTCTGTGTACTGATGTGTACTCTGAGATGACAGGGAAACTACAAAGCAATTTCCAGATTTTATATAATTCATGTATTGCTATAAGGAGTCACTGATGTTAACAATACACATCATTGCACAGGGGAGCTAGAATTAAATGCATACTTTGTGATGGCAAAGACATCACGAAGTCATACAAAGCCTTAACCTGAATTCTTATCTAGAATATTTAATTACTCTTACTATATAGAGAGTGTAACATGAACTAACATTTCTTTTTCTTCATTTTATGAGGTTATGTCACAATGAGCTGCAGAATTGGCCAATGGTCAGTTGCTGAGATCAGCCTTCAGAGCCAGACTGTCCATGCAGCAGTTTGGCAGAGCAGAAGAACTTCGTGCACAGGGCTTTTTTTCACCCGAAACTGGGTTCCACATTGCCAGCGGGGTGATCTCCCGCACCAAGGCAGCAGCTTGCCTAGTTTGCGTGATTCACAGAGGTTAAGTTGGAGCAAGCCTAAGATTAAAACATCTGAAAAAAAGACAGGTCCTTGTTGTTGGGGACTTGCTTCTGAGTGGTGTAGAAGGTCCTATATGCAGATCTAATCTACTCCTTAAGGAAGTATGTTGCTTCTCTGGGGCCAGGGTTAAGGACATACTGAGAAAACTTCCTACCCTAGTCTGTCCATCTGACTGCTAATTGTTAATGATTTTCCAAGTAGGAAATCTCAACAAGATGAAATCTCAACAAGAAACCTGAGAGCAATGAAGAAAGACTTCAAGACCCTGGGATGAATCGTGAAGGAATCAGGAGCACAAGTAGTATTCAACTTTCTCCCACCACTAGCTATGTTTGATGAGGGCACAAACAGGAAAAGCCAGCAGATTAATGCCTGGCTATATGACTGGTATCATTGGCAGGATTTGGGGTTCTTTGATCACAGGGTACTATACAAGGCACTAGGCCTGTTGACTACAAATAGGAAATGCTTGTCTCTAAGGGGAAAATGAATCCTGGGACAAGAACTAGCGGGGATGGTTGAAAGGTCTTTAGACTTTAAGAGGGATGGGGATGGAATGGGGCTATACAGAAAGAATACCAATACACATGGCATGGGCAATAAACAGAGGAAAATGAAAGCCAGTAAGTCAGCTTCAGGGACTCCAGGTACTTTATCAGGGGCCCAGCTCAAATGCCTTTATGTGAATGCCCGCAGCATGGGTAATAAACAAGAGGAGCTGGAGATTCTTGCATGCCTGCAGCACTACAATCTGATCGGCATCGCAGAGACATGGTGGAATGACTCCTGTGATTAGAGTCTTGAATTAGAAGGGTATAAGGTCTTCAGGAAGGGCAGACAGGGGCGACGAGGAGGGGGTGTTGCCCTCTATGTCAATGAACAGCTGGAATGCATGGAGCTCCACCTGGCTGGTGAATATGAAAAGACTGAGTGCTTATGGGCCAGGGTGAAAGGAAGGGAAGGAGGCATTACAGTGAGGGTCTGATACAGACCACCTGACCAGGAGGACCAGGGTGAGGCCCTTCACAGGCAGACAGGAGTTGATTCTCGTTCACAAGCTCTAGTACTCATGGGGGACTTTTACCACCCCGATATCAGTTGGAGAAACAACACAGCAGGGCATAAGCAATACAGAAGATTCCTGGAATGCATTGATGATAACTTCCTCCTCCAAGAGACAGAGGAACCAATGAGGAGAGATGCCATGTTAGACCTTGTTCTCACCAACAGGGAGGGGCTGGTGGGCCGTGTTAAACTCATGGGCAGCCTTGGCTGCAGTGGCCATGATATGGTGAAGTTTAAGATCCTAAGAGCAGCAAAGAAGGGGGTGCTTAGCAAGATTGAAACGCTCGACTTCAGAAGAGCCAACTTTGGCCTCTTCAGGAACATACTTGGTGCTGTACCATGGGAAAAAGCCCTGGGGGGACTGGGAGCCTAGGAAATCTGGATGACTTTCAAGGATCGTCTCCTCCAAGCTCAAAGGCACTTCATGCTTAAGAAGAAGAAATCAGACAAAGATGCCATGAGGCCTATATGGATGAACATGTAACTTCTGGCCAAAATCAAATGCAAAAAAGGAATCCACAAAGGGTGGAAGAAAGGACAGGTAACCTGGGATGACTACAAGGAGATTGTTTGTGAAACCAGAAACACGGTTAGAAAAGCTAACCTGGAGTCAGATCTGGTCAGGAACATTAAAAATAACAGAAAAGGATTCTACAGGTATGTCAGAGAAAAAAGAAAAACAAGAGAGAATGTGGGGGCTTTCTGGAGCGATGCAGGTGACCTGGTTACTGAGGACATGGAGAAGGCTGAAATAACAACTCTTTTGCTTAACTCTTACAACTCTTGACTCTTAACAACTCTTTTGCAGAGAGAGACTGGTAACCACTTGAGCCACGCCACTCAAGTCACAGAGGGCATTGGCTGGATCTGAGAGAGTGAAGAATCGTCCAGGGTAGGAGTAGATCAGCTCCGGGAACACATAGAGAACCTGAAGGTGCACAAGTCCATGGGACCTGATGAGATACATCCACGGGTCCTGAAGGAATGGGCGGCTGAAGTTGCTAGGCCACTAGCCACCATATTTGAGAAGTCCTGGCAGTCTGGCAAAGTTCCCACAGATTGGAAAAGAGGAAATATCACCCCCATTGTTAAAAAGGGAAACAAAGAAGCCTCAGGGAACTACAGACCAGTCAGCCTCACCTCTGTGCCAGGTAAAATCATGGAGCAGATCTTCCTGGTGTTTGTACTAAGGTACATGAAAAATATTGAGGTGAACAGTGACAGCCAACATGGCTTCACTGAGGACAATTCATGCCTGACTAATTTGGTGGCCTTCTACAACAGAGATACAACTCTGGTTGATACGGGAAGAGCAACTGACGTAATCTACCTGGACTTGTTCAAAGCATTTGACACCATCCCACATATCTTTGTCTCTATGATAGAGAAACATGGACTTGATTGATGGACCACCCAGTGGATATGGAACTGCCTAGAAGGTCTCACTCAAAGAGTTGTGATCAACGGTTTGATGTCCAGGTGGAGACCAATGACAAGTGGAGTTCCTCATGGATCTGTTCTGGGTCCAATACTCTTCAACATCTTTGTCAGGAACATGGACAGTGGCATCAAGTACACCCTCAGCAAATTTGCTGATGATGCCACGTGTGGTGCACTCACACGTTGTGTGAGGGAAGGGATGCCATCCAGAGGGACCTTGACAGGCTTGAGAAATGGGCCAGTGCAAACTGCATGAGGTTCAACAAGTCAACAGGCAAGGTCCTGCATATGAGCCTGGCCAATCCCAGGAGCAATTACAGACTGGGTACAGAGTGGGTTGAGAGTAGCCACGAATAGAAGGACTTCAGGGGTGTTGGTTGACAGGAAGCTTAACATGAGCCGGCAGTGCACTTATGCGGCTCAAAACGCCAACCATATCCTAGGATGCATCAAGAGGAGTGTGGCCAGCAGATCAAGAGAGGTGATTCTCTTTTATTCTGTTCTTGTGACACCTCACCTTGAACACTGAGTCCAGTTCTCATGTCCCCACTATAAGAGGGACATGGATCTGTTGCGATGAGTCCAGAGGAGGACCACAAAGATGATACGGGGGCTGGAGAACCTCTGCTATGAGGATAGGCTGAGGGAGCTGGGATTGTTCAGCTTGGAGGACTCTTCACAAGAGTGTCCAATGACAGGACGAGTATTAAACTGAGGGAAAATAGGTTTAGATTGGATCTTAGGAAAAAGTTCTTCAGTATGAGGGTGTTGAGACTCTGGAATAGATTGCCCAGAGGGGCTGTGGCTGCCCCCTCCCTGGAGGTGTTCAAGGCCAGGTTGGATGAGGCCTTGAGCAACCTGGTCTAGTTGAGAGGAGTCCCTGCCCATTGCAGGGAGGTTGGATTAGATGATCCCTAAGGTCCCTTCCAGCCTAAACAATTCATGATTCTATGATTCTATTAACATCTGTTTTAAAGGAACTGACTGGACTACTCTCAGGCTTACCACTTTGAGCAAGCATTTTTCTGCTTTTCACATTCTTAATGACATTGTTTCGGTGTTGTGACAATGTTAACTTATTAGCTGTTTAAGCTAATGTGAGATTTCAATTTTACAAATTTTACAAAAAAACAAACAAAAAACCAAACAAAACAGGGATAAGGTATTTTTCAGTGCAAACAGATCATTGATGTTGAAGTATTAAGGCTGATATATTCCCAAATGTACCCTAACCTAAGATTTCTGCTATTGAGATTATCTCCAACCTGATTCAGAAACTAAAAGCTCAAAAACACTTCTAAAATATGAAACATTAATGCTTTGTGTCTTGGAGGACCTTTTCTAACCTTAAAAGCTCAATTCCAGAACTACTGAGCTCAAGTGATTTCACTTTAAAAGTGCTTACTCTTTACGACTTCTTGAGAGCAATGATGAAAGCCAGGTTAGATAGCATATGTATATATAAAAGTAGAAGTACCTAAAATGAATCCTAGGGCACATAAGAAGAATGTGTCCATCAGGTTGAGGGAGGGTCTCCTCTCCTTCTCCTCTGTCTTAGTGAGACCACATCTGGAGTATTGTGGCCACTTCTGGGCTCCCCAGTTCAAGAGGGACAGGGAAATACTAAAAAGAGTCCAATGGAGGATATGAAGATCATGAAGGGACAGGACAATCTCTCTTATGAGGAAAAGCTGAGGGCCATGGGGCTGTGTAGCCTGGAGAAGACTGAGGGAGCATCTCATTAATGTTTACAAATATCAGAAGAGTGGGTGTCAAGTAGAAGGGGCCAGTCTCTTTTCAGTGGAGACCTGTGATAGGACGATAGGCAATTGTCACAAACTGGAACGCAGGATGTTCCACCTCAACATAAGGAGAAAATTCTTTCCTGTGAGGGTGACAGAGCCTAGAACAGGCTACCCAAAGAGGCTGCAGAGGCTCCTTCATGGGGTCTTTCAAAACCTGCCTGGATAGGTTCCTGATGTTCCTGTGTGGCCTGCCCTAGGTGATCCTGCTATGGCAGAGGGGGTTGGACTTGATGATCTCCAGAGGTCCTTTCCAGCACCCACCATTCCATGTTTCTATGATTCCATGAAGGTCCTAGGGTCACACAGAGGTATTGGTATGGGGCTTGATGTTCAAGCTGAGGTACCCTCACCAGTTTCCACATATTCCTGCCAGGGAGGGCAGATGGTCTGCGACTCTGAGAGTGTTCAGACAAACATTGCATCTCAGGCTGCCAAGTAGGAAAAGTATATACATATACATATGTGTGTATGTGTGCATGCACATATCCTCTTGTAGCAGAAATCTGAAATTACCAACATGAGTAAAAATCCAAGTGATAGTTACTCTTCAAACAAATAAATGAACAGGTAAAATTCCAGCTGTGTGTCTGACCCTGGTGGTTTGGCAATAATGAATAGGGTTTTCTGAATGGGAATCACTGCAGGATTTCTACGTTTGCTTAATGAATAGACCTCAGTGAACATCCTTATCTTGGAGAAAACCTCAGAAACCCATTAAGTGATTGAGCCAGACACAGAAATGGGAAGGCTTCCAAAATAGAAAGCAAAATAGTAGCATGAGGATGAAGCAGAGAGATACATTCTGCCCAGAGGAGTTATCTGCTTTGCTGTGACTTGAGGGTCATGTGAAGAGTGGTCAGTGACTCTGTTTCTCTAGGACCAGGAGAAAAGCCTGTGCATTCATTCATCTGCCTGAAATGGAGAGGTTTGGTGCAAAGTATTTGGCCAGAGCAAGGCAGCCTTTGCAATGATGCCAGCATCACAGTTTAGATACAGCTTCTGACATCTGCTGCAGGGTTCAGCTGTAATTTTGTGACCAGAATTTCCCCAGATCTGGAGCAGGCTGGTAGGTAAGCAAAGTCCTCACACCCTTGTCTTTGCAGAGAGATTCAAAGGGCTGTAATATGTCAGAGAGAAGGCAAGAAATGCTACATGAATTTGATTTCAAAACTCTAGCACCCATCACAGACACAGCACTATTTGATGCATTTGTGCTTCCCTATGCTTCAAACTCCTCCAAGCATCAGGTAGGAGAAGACTGGATAGGAACAGCCCATTCAATGCCAGCAAATTGCATTCTTCAGTTCCCTGGGGTAAAATCCCGACTCCAGTTAAATCAGAAGCAAAAATCCTATATATTTAAGTGAATCTAGGATTTGTCTCCTTGGATCTCAGGATTTGGATACCAGTATCTCAAGGTCTGGCACCAAAAGTACTCCCTTCACTGTCAACTTCCTGAGGCAAACTTTCTGTGGTCTTCTCTCCACCACCATCATTCTCCTAAGGAATACATGAAACACAATGACAGCATATGCCCATAAAAAGAAAATTATTACCCTGCACAGTGAAACAGTTACCCAATTCTGTCTTTAAACGGCTGTGTTTGAAACAAGAGACACCTTCTGCTCCTGTAAAGTTACAAGTAGATGAATGAGGAGCAAGAACATCATCCTGACAGTTGAAGAAGGGCTTTGGGGGCCCTCAAGATCACTGTTTTTAACCTTAGCAACTTAACTCCTCACCTATTCTCCCATGACCAGATGCCAGGTCATTTCATTCACTTGGACCTTCATAAACCAACCTGGAAAGTAAAAAGGGTATCTAGAAAGAGTAAACAGTTTTGAATTAAAATGTGACAAAACGGCAGGAAAATTCCCTCCACCACCTTTCACTCATTTTTGACAGCTTGCAGAGTTTCAAGCTGGCAGCAATTGTTACTGATATTAAGTTTAATTTCGAGTCAGAGATTAAAAGGCTGAAAAGGTGCCTATGTGCCAGCATACATGAGAAAAAAGTCCTGTAACTAAGAACCCCTGAAAGGACTGTGTTTTCAAACCCACTCACATCATAATGTTTTAAGAGCTGTCACCATCAGAGCACATTTTATGGCCGGTTCCTGAAGGAACTGGTCATAAAGATGTGGCACGAAGAGCAGAAAAAACAGGTGCTGAGCAGAGAGCTATTGAACGTAGTACAGCTAATGCATGATACTTTCTTCTAACCAGAACAACTGCTGTTTCTGACCATCTGAACTTTGAGCTACAAGAAAATGTCTTTGGGGTTCGTCAGGCTGATATCCTGTCTCTAACCACAGCCTGTACCAGATACTTCAAAGGCAGAGAATACAAGAAACTCTGTATTGGAATCATCTGCTAGCAGAGGAAATTTCTTTCCAACATGAGAAAATTTGTCACTAATTTATCCCCTCCAACAGAAAAGTTTATGTGCCTCTTATAAAAAAAAAAAAAAAGTAGCAGCAGAGTTTATTATTAAGCCTAACAATTTTTTATCTGAATTTTGATTGTTTTCTCTGAAATACCATAACAACTCTTTTACCTTTTTCTCTGGAATTTTTTCTAGTGCTAAACTGATAGCTTGAGGTCTTTGCAATGATATTCAGGAGCTGCAGTATAGCAGCCTTTTTGCAAATGCCAGTGTCTCTTCCTCCAAATCTTTCTTTTGGCAAGTGTTTTTAATCTCCTTTTATGGATCCTTTAACCTTATTTTTCGTATTGTTGAGATATTATATTCTTATTGTTACACAGTTTCTTAGTTTCTTTGAAACCTCCTATGTGTCAAAAGGCACAAAACAGATTGAGGACATGAAGTGAGTAGTGAAAAGACAGCAAATTTATTGTTTTGTTTATTTGTCAGATTGCTGACATTGAGCTGGATTTATAATATTTGTTTTCTGGGACTCAGATACTTTCAAAGACAGCTGTGCTGTAGCTGTGAATAAAAACTGGGATGAACTGGGTGTCTGAGATGAATCTGGAAATTACATATTTAGGCTCTGAAGTGGCTTTGCTCTGAGAGGTGTTTGAATGTCTTAGTTTCTTCCTGAAACCCGTAAGATTTCCTAGTAGGTACCCTACTGAGGTCAATGGAAAATTTCCCACTGGCTTCGGTAATATATAATCACCCCCAAAATGCAGAATTAGGAGACTAATTACTGGCAACTATTTTTCTAAGAGCCTGTCTAATCCATAGAACAACACCAAAAATGCTTCTCTGTGTTTATTTCTTTGTGCAAAGATCTTCTGTTCATTTTCCCAACCCCTATAAAGAAATACAGAAGAAGTTTTGGAGCCCAAGTTGCCATCACTATTTAAAGGTCATCTCTTTGGTCTTAGGCATAAGCAACTTAAGTGAAAGACCTACTTTGCTTAAAACAAGGCCTGTCTGGGTGAGCAGTTCAGCCAATTAGTAGAAATTTAATGGCTCTGATGCAGAAATTCATTGGTTCATGTTTGGATCCTAATTTGTGACTAATTTGATTTGTTTGGTAATTGTTGATTGCTTTAGATGATGGGCATCTCTGGGAATCCGGTCACAAATTGCTGAAATTAGCAGGTATGGGATTTTTTTAAAGACATGAGTCCTAAGGCTCTGTGCTTCATTGAGTTTAATTACAGCTTGGAGTAAAAAGTCACACACAAATTCAACTTTGGCTTGGTTTCTAAGAGATTTGAATTTGAACCTTGTCCTACTCCTGTAATGGTTCATGAACCACATGGCCAGTGAAAACCAAACTGAGGTCTTGAAGAAACTAATTTTCTACAGGCTTCATAAACATAGCTAAATAAAATGGGGAGCTGTTAGTACTCTTGCGGAGGCAAAGCAAAGTGCAAACTCATCCCTGAACAGACACCAGGAAAACAAGATGTGAAAATGCTTGCTGTGAATGCCCTACCTGTGGATAAACTCTCTGGTGGCAGTCATGCCCCACTGGGCACTAATCATTCACCCCCTAAGAGCAACTTTGCTTTCACGGCATGCTTCTCTCTTCAACAGCCAGTCATGCTCAGACATGTCCTTTGGAAATCAAGTGCTGCTGTTTTCATAGCTTGTGGAATACTTGTTTTAACATGTAGCAGTGATATCTAGGAGGGAAGTGACATGTTTTTCCAATCAGGGCAAATAAATGTGTTAAGTAATGCCCTGGATTCTTTTTCAGTCTGGCTCTAGATGCTAAAGGGTCTGCTTTGTTAATTCAGCCGAGAGTGTTGGCTGTATCTTTGAAGGGCTGTACATGAGTGATTTCCTATTTTTTTTAATTGTTGCCAGCTTGCTTTCAGCTCTTTTTTTCTCACTTGCTTGGACATCAGTATGAATATCTTTCCATCTATGAAATGATGTAGCTGGAAAGTCAATGATTCCAAGATATTAAGGTTCCTTAGACTTCTACTTGCATGATGAGAGAGATTCCTGGACTCAAAAAAGCTTAAACTGAAACCTGGTGGGACGAATCCTATAACTGGAGTGTGGCTATTGATGGCTACAAGCTATTCAGAAGGAACAGGAGAGGAAGGAGGGGTGGAGGCACTGCCCTTTATGTTAAGAAATGGATTGATTGTGAGGAAATTTCCCTAAAGAATAGCCACGAGCAAGTTGAAAGCCTGTGGGTAAGAATTAGGGACCAAGTCAACAAGGGGAACCTTGTGGTTGGAGTCTACTATAGGCCTCCTGATCAAGGGGAGGCTATTGATGAAGC
>JANHFX010001522.1:21051-38150 GCA_027560015.1 Chloroceryle amazona | reverse complement strand
GTGGCCTTGGCCTGCATACCAATTCTTGGTAGTAACTCTAAACATGGGCTGTTATCACTGCCAGCAGCAGACACTGTAAAAACATGCTTCTAACTTCAGAAAGTGCTGTTAGAAGTACTGAACTGAAAAGTAAAATCACTGAACAGAATTAGTTCTGTTTTCACCCAAACCAGGACATGGGGTCACTGCTTTGTGCCTTTTCCCTGCTTCTCTGTAGAAATATCCACAGTCTATTTGGGCTCTGGAACACTTCTGCAAGATGTGACGCCACAGCACAGTCCTTACAGATAAACATTTTTTATTTTTTTTTTAATCCTGCTCACTATATTGTTACAGAAGAGAGAGAGTAAACATCCTTTGCAGTACAGAGGAATTGTCAACAAACTCAGAGAAGAAGGGGAGAAATGTTCAAAGGTGTGTTCCTTTTCTGACATTTTGTTTCCTTCATGGACTCACTGAATGCTTGCCCCTCTCTGCAAACATCCAGGGCAAAAGCCTGTCTCTTGTCTGCACTGTTAGCTGACGAAGTCAGGAATTTACCTCTGTCACCGTCTGGAAATGGAATAATGTAAAACCCATCTCCTCCATCCTACTGGCACTGGGCTCCATCAGCTTCTGAGGAGCTTTTTGGAGTGCAGAGTCTTGACCTGCTCTCATTGACTCATATGAGCTGAGACATAACAAAACAATAAAGGAGATAAAGAAGAGGCTGGGTTGAAAGCAACAGCTACTTCCTATGGACCCCTGAATAAATTCAGTCTCCTCTTGTGCAAAGGAATGAATTATGCTGGAGCTGTATATTCTGATATGACAGCAGAGTGGTTTATCACTAAATGTAAAGGGTCAGCTCAGAAAGTTTTAAGAAGACAAAAAAATGTCTATTTTAATATGTATTTATTTCAGGTGGTGTCAAAACTTCTATCTGTGTTATCTCTCTTCAGCTGTGACTCTAGGAGCAAAATTACACTCCAGACTTGCCTATGTAGATCATATATGGCAAAGAACAAAGTCCTTGGCCTGAGATAACCTTTTGCTCACTCCAGATGTGCTCCTCTGCCATAAAACACTTTGGAGGCCGAATGCTTCATTACATAAGCCACTCAGTAGTTTTAACATTGATTTCAACAGAAGGAGCAATCCCTTCTCTATGTAACTAAGCAAAAGGTTTGGCTTGAGCCTGGTGCTGTAATGAATTTCTAAAGCCAGGCTTGTGGGAATGACTCCATCAGCAAAGCACAAGCCTCTGCTCTTCTCTACCCCCAGGAGTGCAGAGCGAGTCTCGGAGCTTTAGGCATTTACTCCTGATTTCCACCAGTGGAGAAAACAGAAGAGCTTGGCCAGGAGAGGGGGATTTTCCTGGTGTAAGCTCATTCCATTTGTGTGGAAGTCGAGTAGTTTTCTTTTACAGCGAGATAGAGCCTTTGGTTATCTCAACAGTACAGCAAGAGGAAATTCTACCATCATGATCTGGGAACAAGATAAATGCAATCTGTCTTCATGCAACAATCTTACGTTCAGTTACTACTACCAAGTCATCATAGTTGAAAATCCTTTGCAAACTCTGTTCACTCAGGTAACGTCTTCATTTTCTGTGGGCTGCTTTTATTTACATGTGTAAATAAAATAACAAAAACAACTAATCTGGATTCGAGATTAGGCAGTGTCTATCCTCCCCCTCGTCCTTCCAGCTGCAGAAGGGTGGTTGCAAACAGCAGTTTGAACTAGCCCCACTTTTAATTTTGGCTTTTCTTTTTTTTTTCTTTTTTTTTTTTTTTAAAAAAAGGAGGACATAATCTGTTTTAACATCTGAATTACAGATCTTGCTGTGGGTCCCCTTGTGTATCTGCCTTTCCAATATGAAGCACTTGGCCCCAGCTGCAGTGGGAATCAGGGCAGCTGGTACTAGTGGGTTAGTGTGGGGCTGTGCTGTGGGCCAGGGCAGCCACATCTGTGGGGTACCTGGGCTTCCAGCAAACTGGTCACCTTGGGAGGACAGCTCACACCAGCCCTTCTTCTCTGTGAGTCTCCAGTGAATGGTGAAATGGAGCTGTGACTGCATCTGCTACATCCAGGTTGCCTGTATCTTCCTTTGGGTTTTTTTGTGTTTGTTTGGTTGGTTTTTTTTGTTTGGTTGTTTTCATTTGTTTGTTTCTGTTTTTTTGTTTGTTTGTTTGTGGGTTTGGTTTTCTTTAATTATTATTTTTATTTTTCTATACAGAAAAGGGTGGAGTAAAATCCTTGGAAAATTAAAATCCAAGGGTAATCAAGCCTTAAAAATTATTCTGCTATTTTTCTATTTGAAATGAGCCTTAAACCAAACCTAAATGTACAGAAATACAACCTGCTAAATTTCTACTGCTGTTTTAGAGGAGGGCATCTTTGTTTTAAGCTAGAACTAAAATAGATCCATTCAGCATTTCCTTTTTTATTTCTCTTTTCTATTTTTCACCAAGTCCTGCCTAACTCAGCTGCTTTCCTGAGGCTCCTTCTTGTTTATCCTATGCAATTTCTTTCCTTCAAGTCCAGACCCCCTTACTCCCCTGGGGATTTCTATGATAGCTAGGCACTAATCATGTACTTCTGCCCCAGAAGTGCAGATAGAGGCTTCCTCCCCCTGTTTCCACTCAAAGGAGGATGTAGAGCATCATGGTAGTCTTAAACAACACTGCTATTCATTGTTTGGGAGATCTGGGAAATATCCTTCAATACAGCTTGCTAAATTAGTAACCCACAGCTGCTGTGTAGCCCTCCCATTACATTTTACAAAAATTCAGCAGTTCTCATTACATATAATACTCTCCTGACATACGGACCTTCCATTAGCTTATGTCTCTGCAGCCCTGTTGCCATGAATGTATACACAGAAACATTTTCTTTGGTACTTAAAAAACAAAGAAACAAACCCAACAGTTCTTGAAAAATAGACTAAAGACAGGCCTTTGCAATTATTCAGATGGAGCAAAAATGTTGGAGTGCCTCAGAATGCAGCCTCTGTCAGGAGCCAATGTTGCTTCTGGCAGTAAAAGTGTAACTAGTGGCGGTTTTAAGGCTTCATCTTGCCTGTTGTGCACACGAAGCCCTTGAAGTTGGCAAGGCGTTGTGCACGCAGATTTTTGAAGTCAGATGGACCATCCATGTAAAGTGATGCTTACCCATCTATTCGAGGCTCCTAAGGAGGCAGCAACATGTTTTTTTTGATCTGTTCGTGTGTGTTTGCTCCTTTGCAGTGATTCACAGAGTTTAAAAGAAAATAGATTCTTGGTGTTAGTGGATTTACACTCCCTATCCTTTTAATAACTTCTCCATGTGAGCAGTGAATTTAAGCAAACCTTAGAGAGGGGAGAAAGGTTTCTATGCCTCCTCCCTCTAGGCTTTGCTCTTCAAAGTGGAGCTGTGTCCTCGAGGAAAACCCAATCTTCCATCTTTGCTGGGTTTCCTGTGGAATAGCTGGTTCCAGAAGGGTGCAATTCTTGATTCATCAAGCACTTTAAATAAAAATGCTGTGATAGAACAAGTGAATAATCTCCTTTGACCTTTAGGAAATAATCCCATCCAGGGATTATTTCATCGACTTCATAAAGACCTTGGCCAGGGGTGAGCTCTGGCTCTACTCTAAACATTGGGAAAAGTGCAATACATTTGCACACTGACTGTTGTCATTCTGTACAAAATGAGGGGGGGCAAGCCATGTCCCTTGAAGAGCATCCTTGGGCTATGCTTGATTGCATAGTCACCAGCAAGGGCCAGCAAAGGTGGCTTTGACAGCGGTCTTGACTGTAATGATGGTTAGCAAGCCAGTGGTATCCATTTTATTGCCTTCTTTCCTTCCACCTACCCTGGTCCTCTCTGTTGTCCCTCTTCCCCTCTCTCTCTGTTTTACTCCCATTCTGTTTGTTTTTTTCTTTTCTTGAGTTGCATTTTCCATATTCTATTTCTGTCTTGCCATGAGCTCATGACTTAACTCCCTAATGTAAGTTAAAGGCATGAGATCCCTGTTATTCTTTTGGATGCTGCCGTGCTTAATCCTGTCTGCTTCAGGGATGTAATTTCAGGCCTTCCAAATAATCACATTCAAAAGGAAAAAGATCATTCTAGTTTATAACTCTTCTCTCCTTTGAGATGGCTTTATTCTTGTATCTGGGCCTTCTGCTCTGTGGATTTATATTCCATACCTGCTTAGTGCTCCTGTGCTGCAGGAGATGAGGAGCTTCTCTCTCTCCTGTAGGAGCTAGAGTGGTTGGAGACCTGAATCTATGCAAGGTTTGGGTTCTCCTGCAGCCTGGGAGATCTGCCAGTGCTAGGTGATGCTGGGTACTCCGTTTCACATTGGTGCCTGTGGGAGGGTGTGCAGAGGCTCCCCAGGAATTGGTCACCTGTGTGCAAGGGGCTGCCAAGACCTGACAAATAGGAGAGGCTGAGGACACTGCTGTGGCCTCTTGAAGCAATTCAAGTGCTTAGTCCTGTGTTATAAGGAGATGCTCTCCTCCTTGTCAGGGTAAGCAGGCAAGAACTATTTGCAAGAGAGGTCCTTCTAGTGAAACAGAAGAAGTGGGTTTGGGTTTCCTTTCAGTGGCCTCTAAATCACTTGTCCAGAGGACAGAACTGTCTCTTTCTGGTGGTATTTAGGCCCATTCCTTTAGAAGTCATCTACGATTGTATTAGTATTTGTGCATAAATCAATATTAACAGTGACTGTGGTCTGACTACTGGGCTCATTTCCTCCCACAGCTGTTTTTGTATGAGACCTGATCCAAAGACATCTTGCACACACATCTTCCAGCCTGGCTCTGCAGGCGAGCTTGATGAGTACTTTACTGGTAAGGTCTGTTGTGGTTTAGGCATGGATACAGCGCATAGCTGCACAGTGCTGTCAGGGTCTCAGTAGATCTGCATTTGCCTCTCAGCAGACATTTAGGTACTCAGGGAATTTGTGTTTTAACTGGAAAAAAGCTTATGTGCCAAAGGCCTCCCACTGTAAGGGAGGCTGCAGGAGAGTGGAGATTTGGAGGGGCTGACCGCTGGAATTTGCTGCTCCAGCTGGCAAGGAAGACCTACCGACAGCTTAGGTGGTGTGGTCAGATTTCAGCTTGAGCACCAGGCACCCAAAATCAAGTTTTGAAACACCTGTATTATAGCACTTTTCTTTGGCTGCAGTTCTGTGCATTTTGACATTTATCTTTTTGTGGATTTATCCCAAAGAGATTGGCTGGGACTTCCCCAGGAAAAGATGGCCCAGGAGACAACAGGTTCTGAGAAGAAATACTCCCAGCACCTTCTTTTTTATTTATTTAAATGAGCATATCCTTATAGATTTACATTTATTTAAATAGGGAAAGGGATTATTTTGTATGACTTGCATGTCCAAATTAATTTCTACTTGTATTTTTTGGTGCAAACTCCTCACAACCACTTGTGAACTATCTGCAACAAATGTATGTTCTCAGGAAACCCTTGAGCAAATAATTTTGGACTCACACACTCAAAAAAGTTCTTTGCAGATGATATACATGCCAACCACTTCTGTTGAGAAGAGGCTTAATTCAGACTGTATGGCAGACAGCATAAAGGTTCCCATTGCCCAGAATTAATCAAAAATCATTTGCCTGGACGTTGACTTTAGTCACATGATCCAACTACAACTTAATCCCATCAATATGAAACAAATGTTCCCACCTTTGGTTATTTTCTCAGTGTGGAAAGCTGCTCACAGCCTCATGCCTGGCTGTGTTTTGTGTTCCTTTTGAAGAAGGGGAAGGGGAACAGAGGAAGGATGTCTGGTGAAACACATAGCTTGAAAACCCTTCTTTTGGCCTAAAGTAGGAGTGGAGCAGTCCATAGAGATACTGTCATGGATCCAAGCAGGCTGGAGTTAAATGGCTTCCTCAGCTTTTCTCCCTAAATCAGTTTGGATATTTTTGGCAAGCTCTGTTACTATGCATGGTGGGCAGCTGTGATTCAAGAAGGGATTTTTTTTTTCCCGCTTTCTACTGTCACAGTCTTCCTGTCTTGTGCAGATGTGATCCTATCCCTCTGTCTGCCTAATAGCTAATTATTTTACCAGACGAGCCAATAGTCTGAATAAACCAGACCATGCATATTCTTGAAAGCAACAACTGTATTACAATGTCAGGGGGAATGAGGGATTAAAAAAAAAAAATTGAGTCACTTCCTTCTGACCCACTCCATTCCTTATGAAAACCTCCAAAAATAGCAAGCACTCTGAGTTATAAGGGATCAACCTTCATCCCAAGTTAGTACCCCCCCCCTTTAACAGCAGCAACTTGCACCATGTATTTGGGGAAAGCAGGAGCAAAAGCCAGCTAGAATTCCAGCTAACAGCTCTGTAATCAACAGCCACCCAAAAATGTACACACCCCTGTTATTGCAAGAATGTGGACAAGACCACATCAGCTGCTCCCCAGAAACTGCCTGGCCATTGATGTGCTCGCTGAAATGTCATTCCTAGTCACAATTATGCCTTTCTGAGAATTGTTGGTCTCTGCATTTGGAAAGGGCACAAATTCTGCTTTCCATCTTTGGTAGTTATGTTTGAGGGGACTTTTCTGGTGGGGTAGATATCTGGACCTTGCAGCCCACTCCAAAACCAACAGCTCTAAACCACCATCTGCTGTGCCCCAGGTGTGAGTTGTGAGCACCACAACCACATCATTCTGTTTTACAGCCCCCAGGCTGTGTTTTGAGAACACCTACAGTATTGGGTTTCATAGGCAGGACAGGCAGAGAGAGAAGCAGCTTCATTTCCAAACCCCACAGAAGCTCAGCTTGCTGCAGCACTGCTGTGACGTGACAAGTGTGTTGTTCTGCTGATACCTGCTGAGCCACGCTTACCCTCTGCCTTCATCCCACAACAGATGTGTTTGGTCAGGAGTGTTTGTCCTGCTCTGAAAAGGTTGTTGCATCCTTTGCATTTGGGGGCACCCTGCTTTAAGTGAGCTGATGGTTATTTTTGCAAGTGAGACAGTAGTGTACAAACGCTGAGAGTCAGGGGTGAGGGCTCTGAAGGAAGGCATGTACCTTGAGATGAGGTCAAAGCCGTGTGGTACTTTTTGGAAAGTTAAATTAGAGGCTATGGTGCTGATCATCTGAATCATACAGAGAAGTGCAGCTTTTTTTGTTTGTTTTTTTTTCAACAGGCAGCTCTTTTCCTAGGTGGTAACAGCATGCCCCGATACGAGGTGGAACCAAGGCCTGTCCCTAGTGCATTGCATCCACTCCAAGGGACCAAGTGCTCCAAATAATCTTTTAAAATCCTCTGCACGAGCGAGCCCTTGAATGTAAAAGGTGACCCATGTTGCTCTGAGGGCCAGGGCCAGCCACCTTACTGGATAAAACCTGGGTCAGGGAATCCGCCTTCATTTTCAGTTGCAGCTCAAAATTTTAATTTGCTTTTGCTCACCTAAAAGCAGGTTCCCTATGGCAATTCAGAGCATCAGGATGGGGAGAGCTTTGTCTGTCCTAAACTGCCTCATTCACATTTTGAGAAACAAGTGACTTTGCTGACAGTACAAGAGGCAAAAGAATGAATATTCCTCATTTCTTTGTTACCATTTTAAAAGTAGATAATCATCTAATTAATTATTTACCCTCCGGGGCTCTAAGTTTTTGTATAATTAGATAATGAGCAATTATCATTATAGCATTTTGTTTGCATGTGATACTACATGAATTCCAGCACTGACCATGTTTCAAAGGCTTGTGTTCCAGATTATTACCCAGTAATGCCCATGGGAAGCACCAGCACCCCCTTCACAAGGAGACTTTCTTAGAGGGGACAATCTACCGGTATGACAGGTGCTAATAGAAATCCCCCCAGCTCTTCCTGAACTTGCCCCATGGTAGTTTAAAGTAATGTCGATATCCATTACAATGGGCAACCCCTAAAATATTTGGAGATTATGTGCTTGAGTGCTTCCCAAAACACTGCCTTTCATGTCTTTAATGTCGCCCTTCCTTTCCTACTTTGTCAGGGAAAGCCAGTATCAGGGTTACATGGAGTGGTTTAGAATGCAGTTACTGGACAACACAAAGGTTTAGATTTGGAGTATCTCCCAGAAGGGCTGCTGCACTAAGAAAAGCACCTGGTACAAGTCAGGACATACAGGATGTACTTGGGTTGAAGTCAGCAACTGGCAATTAATTAGTTAAAATACTTGGAGCGATTAAAATGGGCATGTGGTGAGAACATGCAGAAGATAATCTTGAAACTGCTGAAGCTTTGGGGCAAACAAAAAACAGAGGGGAGATTGGTGCAGTGATGGAAAGGTACAGGTAAGGGACTCGCGTCTATCATTATTCCTGTAGCTACAATGTAATTACCATTCCTAGGCTTTAGGGAACACTGTTTATTGTTTTATTGGGTGGGGGTTTTTTTGTTGTTGTTTTGGGTTGGTTTGTTTGTTTTACAAAAGGTATGGGAAGGAACACAAGTCACAGTTGGAAGACACCTCTTACCATCCTCCCAAGTCTCTGCTAAGACTCTTAATACACTTTACTCATCATCCAGAATAGATGATGAGATGTCTTCCTAATCTTCAATGTTAAGGAGTTGCTTTCAAAGGAAAAAAAAAAAACAAAAAACAAAAACCACCCCAAAACAAACAAAAACTGCAGAAGCAAAGCCCCGCTCTTCCTCGCCACCCTGAACTCCTCCTTCTTTCAGCAGCACTAGAGCAGAAGGTGGCACAAGGCAGTCAAGAAGCCCTACTGTAGCTCTGCGGGCAATAAGCAGATGTGCACTGCGACCTTGTTTAGTGTAGTTGTTAGTTGGGACAACACGCTGCCACAACAGGTTACAGAGGGGTAAGCTACTGCCACAGGGGATGGTACATCAAGCTGATCCTCACATTGTAACACAGTGAAGGTAAGAGGCAAAGTAAGAAGCCTACTCTGAATGGAAGATTTTTTTCTATAATGGTAGTGACAGTGACTTATACCACCATGACAACAAACCATCCTGTAAGAGATGAACAAATATCACGTGGCAGAGCTCAAATGAAGCAAAATTTTTGTTTAGATTTTAATATTTACCAAAAAGGTCCAAAGCAATTTTTTCTAACACTCTTCTCCTGGTTGCTAGAGCACTGGAAGAGATATATTCAGATTAAAAAAAAAAAAACAAACACCAAAAAAACAAATCAAACAAAACCAAACCAAACAACCAAACCTTGATTTTTCACAGTATTGAAACAGCTAATGAAGCTTGTTTGTGGAAAACAGATGAAGTACCCCCAGGATGAAACTCACTATTGAAAAAGTTGACTAGAAATGTCAACTGAGCTGTATTTAGACCTTTCCCCATGTCAGGCAAAGCAAGCCAAAGGGGTGGAGTAGGGAACAGGAATTATTACTGAGCAGAGGCAAAGCCTGATTTATACTTTTTTATTTCTTCTAAGAATGCACAGTGACAGAACCAAGATTTCGGCTTTGGAGGCTTTCTTTTTTTTTATTATTGCTAAAATGCCATCGTCTGTAAGATGCATTTCACCTAGCCCCGGAGACAGATGCACGCAGAGCCAACTGGCTCACTAAGAAAACCAAGCCATTATCCTCCTGGGAATAGCATGCCTGGGGAACATAGATACAGCAGACCAGCACATGCAATGAGTTGGGGTGAAGAGGCTGGTTGAGCTCCTTTCAAAAGCCAGATAAATGCATCAGGATCAGTGGGCCAGCCACTAATCCACATACCAAGTTGTGCTTGACAAAATTTCAGGCACAAGAACTGCTTTAAACCAACGTCTCTTTCTAAATGGCACACACTAAGCCCTCATAGTTTTTCTGTCAGTTAAAATGAGGGATGCAGGTGAAGTAGCACATGAGGTTGCAATGCCAAGGAGATTTTTTTTTTAAAGAGATCATCATTACATAGCTTCTGAGCTTAGCCAGGGATGCTGAAGTACATATGAGTTGAGGACTCTTTCCATTTTGCAGTTCTTACACTATCCAAGGATAAAGATTTTATTTTCATTTTAAAGAAATGAGGATGGAAGGAGTAGAGTCTTGTCTCAAGAATGGGACAGAGGTGCTTTTCTCACTCTACAACAGCAATTAATAGAGAACGGATCATTTTGACAAGTTAGATTTCCTCAGCATAAGCAGCCCAGAATGGTTTGAAGAGGGAAGTTAAGTTAGAAAAAAAATGACAGAACTGTGATTTCTCAAAGGAAACAAAGTAAACAAAATCTACTTTGAAAAAAAAATAAAAAATATTTTTGTATTGAAAAGACCTGTCAATTTAAATAGATGTTTATTTCCATTCATGATCTCAACCAGTGTTGTGTGTTAACATTATTCAGAACAATATAAAAAGCCATTTCTGTTATATTGGTTAACATCCTAAAACCCTGTGAGGGTGGCAGGGAAGGGGTTTGAAGCAGCTTAACATTAAAAGTAGGATGTTCCCAAAAAAACCTTAAAACTGATGCAGCATCTTCTAGTCTAATTTTATAAGAGCTGAAGCATATAGCAAATACAGTGCAAGTTATTTGGTCTTAAAAAAAAAACCCAAACCACCACCACAACAACAACAAAACACTTTAAAATGAGATTGCTTTCATAGCAATATTGAGTCTATCAGCTGAGGAAACACACATCTCATGTGCAAACACATGTGGAGAGACACACTGAACACACTTGGAACACCCTATTCTTTATTTGGATTACTTATGTGTTCTGAATCCATGATAGCTGTAATTTAAAATGCTAGTTGCCTTTTTTTTTTTTAAATATACAGTTTCCATGGAAACTCAAGATTCTGCACAATCAACTGACGCTTATTATTCATGGTGCTGTGAAGTTCTCTAGTGTGAAAGGGCCAAATTCCAAAACCTTTACTCAAACATACAAGTACCTAACCAAAGGAGAGAAGATGGTTTAGAAAAGGGGATGCAGGGTCAAGGTCTAGATTTGAAAGAATCACATGACAGATTGTAATTAAAAAAAAGTTTAAGTCATTCTTTGGTTTATTTCCATGCTTCTCAACACTGTCTGAAAAGACCAAAGACAGTCATATGAGAAACCACAACTCTAAAGCAAGCCCCCAGCATTTTTGAATCTTTTGTATTAAATGTTCAGAAGACTACAGAAATTCAGAGTACCCCTTACATTCATGTCCCCAAAAATCTAGTAACTGCTTTAGTGCATGCACTGAGGCATGGCCGGCATGCCTGTAAATTCATATTGTTCAACTTAAGAGTAAATATAGCTGCAAAAAACCCCACCCACCTATAATTAAATGGTCATTACTAGCAAATACTATAGCAACTGTCTTGCTATTAAAGAAATGCAGACATGGTTTCTGCCTGTTTGGCTCGCTCAGCCAAAAGGAAGCTGCCTGCTCAATTTAGAAAGCAAGCAAATTTTCAGAATCCTAGGGGTTTAATATTTCCGTGTTCCTGGGGTCAACCGTTCATGTAAAAATGTAGACAAATGGCAAGTATATGAAAGCATACCTCGTACATTCCAAAGTTTGGAAGTCAAAAGCAGATCTTAACTTCCTTCTGTTTAAATGTTACAGTAGGCTTGGAAATCCAGTAAGAAGTGTTAGAACATTTCTATGAAAAGCAAAGTAGAACTAAGTCTAACTGGTATTCATTCGCAAGCAGCTTTTGCTATGCTTCATGTAAGGCAGATTGGATTACAAAGATAGTTAAGTTTGCTAGTGGGAAGAAAATACAGACAACTATAGTCAGAGAAGATGGCTGATAATTACTAGTAACAACTTCTATTTTTCAGAACTCAGCTTTAATGTACTTCCTGGAAACAGCATTTTCATCATTGGTTTTCACTTCCCTCCCCATCCCATGTTAAGTATCAAAAAAATCAAGACTGGACAAAAATGAATTGTGGATGTTTACCAACCAACATCATCTCATATTCCTATGTTATTTTTAACTGGAACAAACATAGGTAATTTTTTATAACCTACTGACAGTGGTTGTTTATAAATATCTACTTGCTGCAATAAACACTCATCATTGAAATATTAATTTTCAGTAACTACTTGGCACTAGGTTAATATACTTGTAAAGTTTAATGGAAGTGCTTCTGGTGTACATACAAGCACTTAAAACATCAAGACGTTTAAAATTTAGTTTGGGGTTTTTCAATTACTATAGTTACATTTTTCACAAGCATTTCTGAAAGTATTAAATCTCTTCAGAAGTTTACAGGCTCCTGTCTCAGCACATCTAAGTTATTCAACAATTGCAGAATTTAACATACTTGCTCTCTATGCTGAAACAACACAGTACCAAAATTCAGCTATAAAGAGAGGCATTTTTTGGTCAGACAGATCCCCAGCTGTCCCTTAACAGAAAAGCAATACAGATCAAACCTGGCTCCTCCTGCCAGAAGACAACACCTAAGGCCACAAAATGACATTTGCCAGAATACCAGTTGCTTCTCCGTTTGTGGTAACTGTGGACATGCCCATTTAAGAGAAATACAGTATGAAAGCCCCTTTAAGGATAAACCATCTCAGAAGCCAGTTTAGGCAGCAGTTCTGTTACATCAAAACAGTGTGTTAAAGCCATTCCAGCTAGTTAAACTAGTTTCTAACAGTTTTTTTAATTAAAACTCCTAATTGCAGGGGAAAAAAAAAATCATCTTAACGCAGAGAGAAGATTAAAGACACAGAGATAACCACCACAATGATCCAATAGCAGAACCTCCCGTTTAAAGTTTTTTTTATGCTAAAAAAGGTACACAACCCCTTGTGGACTAGAGACAAAAGCTAGCAGGACTACAGCAATAAATCCAGAAGAAAAAGCCTACCCAAATTACCCAAATGCCTACTGGGAAGGATCAGTGAAGTAGACAGGCTGCTCTTGTTTTGTTTGCAGGGAAGCAGTCAAATTTAATAGTCAAATTTAGCCACATTGAAAAACATTTAACAAAAGCTACCCCAAGAAAGCAGAACAAAATCTGACCTTTGGGTCAAAAGGCCACTGCCAGGCCTTTCCATAGCATATAGCTGAGTGAGTTCAGAGATTGGCAATGAATGAAATTAAAAAACAACAACAACAAAAAAAGCTTTTAGACATGTGATGGGAACAAGCTTTGGGATTTATCGAACAGTCACACCAAGCTTCTCCAGCACACGCACTCCCTTTTCTTGATATTCTTGCCGGGTCATCCAGAAGTTGTCTTTGTCTTTCATGATGTCTGCTAGAACAGCACCACCCAAAAACACCATGTGCTTTCGACGAGGTGGATCTTCAATTCGGATCTTAAATTTCTAAGAAAAAGAAACAAAGCCTTTCAAAAAATTGCATTTTCCACCAGAACAATGAAACACAAACTGTTTAGTGAGAAAAATGCAACCAAAGAACTGAAACGCTAGCACAGGGCACTCCATGTGAGCTTCCAGCTTATGCAACCAAAGTCAAATAACTACTTTGTACTGGCAGTTAGAAACAGATATTGACACTGCCCCCCAAAATTGTACCTTCACTGTATCCATAAAAAGACCAAGTCAGAATACAAAATTAAAAACCACATTTTTGCATTTTGTGATCACAGTAAAGAATACTTCCTGAAGCTCTAATGGCTAGAATTCTTAGAAGTTACCAGATCATCAAATCAGAAAATATTCTAGAATTATACCAAGTTTTAAAAGGGCAGATAGAACAGACTTTAAAAGTTTACACAATCCAGACCAGCTTAACTAATTAATATTCCCTCAAATTCTTCAGTGCTAAAGCTCTAACTTCAAAAGCAAAAATGAGAACAGTCAAAGCTGCGTATGAAATACTGTCTTAGACTTAAAGCATTCCATATATCTGCAAAAGATCTTTAGAGAACACTGTATCAAGAATTGGGGAAGTTCAATTCGGTTCAACATTAGGAACTCTACTGAAAGGAATCTTCTCTATAAATATCTCCTCCTTAAGAGCAGACAGCATCACAATGCAGTGTTACCTCTAACACATGTGGCTGATGTTTGCTTATCACATTAACCAATCAAACAGAGAAATTTATTGCACTCAAAGGTGAGAATTCCAGCCTCTTACTTTTGAGTATTTCACTTTGAGCACGAACCAAAACTTTGAAAGATTAACAAAATAATTTTTGCTCAACAATGACCTTAAGGCACAAAACCTAATTAGCTCCATTTAACCTACATTACAAATTGTGCCCTAGCATTTATCAGCCCATTTTACATTGGAACTAATCCAAGACTTCAGAAATTACTGTTAGCACTGACTAGAAGGTGACTATCGCAAGCACATACACACAAAATACCTGTAGAAAATGCAGGGCTGTGAAGAACCGAGGGGTAGCAATTTTTCAAGTTGATTGGAGGTCCACCCACCACTTGGGTCATTTCTGACTACTTGGTTCCCTCTAGTGGGGATTCAGGATAAACCTCTGCCCCACACAAATAAACCAGTCACTCAGTACCTACCGAGAGTTTTTCCACATCTCCTTTCAGGACTCGTTCCAGGTACAGCTGTTTAAGTTCCCGCTCCAGTCGTGAAGGCAGCCCGGGGTACATGGTGGACCCTCCAGATAACACAATGTGCTTGTAGAATTCAGACCTGGCCAAAAAAAAAAAAAAAAAGTCTTTCTAATGTCATGTATTATACTCTACAGTACAAGTGGGTACCTGTACATACAAGGTACAGGTACCTAAAAATAAATGGTCCCTACAGAAAGCTAGAATTTACATGAGTTTGGCAGACGAGCTCATGCTTTCCCAGGTATACCAAAGAGCAGCAATAAAAAAAAAAAAAAATTAAAATTTTGCTTTCGAGATTTTACCCTTACACCAAATTAGTCACATATCCAGATAACTTAAGCTCCAAGATCTCAGCCTGAGCCCTATTCCCAGTATACACCCTCTCAAAGCAGTGCATATACTAGTGTCTAAAGCAAAAGATGTTTGGTTTTTTTTTTTTACGGCATTTCTCGTATCACCCCTGAACCCTGACAGAAGATTCTAAGTGTTCTGATCTTACCTGGTATCAATGTCAGCAGCCTGGATGGTGTTAAACAGCAATTCAGCCACACCAACCCCCTCTACGTTGATTAAGTGAGGCTGGAAGAGAGCCTCTGGTGCCTCAAACCGTTCTCCACCAACTTTGATAATTCTGCCATCTGGGAGCTAGTTAAAAAAAAACAACAATATTCAGAAGACTACTTTTAGCCACTTAGATGTTAAAGAAACCAAGAGGAAATGACCTACATTGTTCCTAAAGCTTTAAAATAGGAAATTGTTGATAATTATCAGCACTGCAAGAAGTCATTCAGTACTGAAAGAAGATACAAATTCTTCAATCATGATGCAATTTAGAGACACCAAGGACCAGATACATTCATCACAGAATTATAGAACCGTTTAGGTTGGAAAAGATCTTTAAGATCATTGAGTCCTACCATTAAACACAGTTGATACTAATGTACCAAGCATTTCCTTGCCCCTCAACTCCTAATATTGATTTAGAAGATGATTTACAGCAAGAGTAATGCTTTCTTGCAACCTCTTTTCTACCGTGTGAGATCACAGGAAATTTTCACTAAGCACAAGCTTACCATTCCTGTCACCAGACATCTGTCTCTCGCCTATCACTACTATCTAGTAGTAGGATGAAGCTAAAACAATCTGACTGCTAGAGTAAGTCCCCTTTCTCTACAAGTTCCTGTATGAGAATATTCAAATTTCAAGGATCTACAATGAGTAGAGTAGATCTAAAAATGAGCACAAAGTCCTATGGAAAAATCTGAACAGAACGAAAAAAAACAACAAAAACAAAACACCCACCACCAACCAACCAACCAACAAAAACACCCAACCAAAACAACACACCCAAAGAAACACCAACAAAACAACCAAAACCAACTTTCAAAAGTCTTCCCAGAACTAAGTACTATGATTCTACAGACTCCTACATCTGGGAAGTGAGCTACTGGGAAGAAAAAGTTATAAGGAATCAAAGCTACATGCTACCTGAATTTAAACTTCTGAAGTTTAGGACAGTAAAAGCTGTCTCAAAACACTTACTGTGTAGGATTCAACTAGTACTGTCGTCTCTAATGCCAGCTTCTGCTCCTGCTCAATGTTGTATCCCACATAACACAGCTTTTCCTTGATCATGCGAACAGTTTCAAAATCAGCAGAATGGTTGAAAGCATATCCTCGTAGTAAGAGGAGCTACAGGGAACAAAATAGGTTAGCAGTAGAGAGATCTGGATGGTTCCTCTCATTTATTAGTAGAGAGGCATGTTCAAGAATGTTGTTTTTTTTTAAGCTCGTCTACCTTTATGAACTGCAAATTTACTATGAAGTCAAATCTGTCACCGTGTAACCATTATTACCAGAAAAGTAGAATATCAACATTACTCCAAGTATAAAATGTTTGCTGTTGTTATAACTTTCCGTATAGCCATCACAAAGAGATGTGCAAGGTTACCAAAATAATCATTAAGTTTAGATCAGAACAAACCAGTATTCCATTTTAAAAGTAAAATTTGTCAATCCAAATGGTGCTTATATTTAAAACCAATCAAACTATGAAACAGTTATGGAAGACTCTCTACACTATTTTCCACACCAAGAGAAAGTCTTTCTGAAAACAGACTAGAGCTGATAGAACACAATTTTGGTTTCATTTCATATATCAAGAAAGCCAACTTTTGAGTTTTTCCTTCCCAAATATGGAATAAAATAATTCCTATAAGACATCCACTAAGAAAATGTGAATTCTCTGAAAAATACCAATAATTACACACAGGATTTCCATGAGGCAACATAATAATGATAAACTGAAGCAATACAGAGAAGACAGGAGCTCATGATGTAATTAATATATGAATAACAAGGGGATAATGTATAATGGTGTCTTGCTACCAAGGGATTTTAACTGGAACAAATGTAGCATGGCCTTCCCTTTAAAAAGTCTTTCCAGCTTACCTTAATGAGGTACCTCGTGATATCCCTCCCAGCGATATCTAATCGTCTAGTGAGGTGAGGGAGAGAGAAACCTTCATAAACTGGGCAAATATGAGTTACACCATCTCCAGAGTCCACAACAACACCAGTCAACAAACCTAAAAGAATGGGGGGGCAGGGGTGAGGG
>JANHFX010001522.1:0-16207 GCA_027560015.1 Chloroceryle amazona | reverse complement strand
TCTTTGTACCGTTGCATTTCTCTTGTTTTGTATTTCTGACTGGAGTCCCTCGCTGTTTTGCTTTTCAAACCATTACAACAGACATTATTTATTGCAGCCTTTATAGAAAAACCTTAATTCAGTCCTCTACTGCATCCTGGGCTAGCCTCCCTGGGAAGGAGGAGTCCGTGTCAAAAATGAAAGTACAATTATGTTGCAGTTTAAACCTACATATTGCTGTTTCATAACTCCATACTTCCAACAACACTGCTCCATCTAGTAAGCATCATCCTGCTCAAGCATCAGTGTCCTCTGAATCTTTACTGGCTTACAGAAGTGCAAGTAATTTAAAGTAATAAACAACCATCCAGTATTTAGTAACCAACGTATCTTAATTACATGAAGATAAACATGTATTTTCAAGTCTGTGTCTTGCTGGTGAGAGGGCTTGAGACAAGAAGCCTGCTTATAGCTTTTGAATGAGGTCAGCTTGTTTGAATTTAACCACAGCAGCCTACATAACGGTGGATGAGGACAAGTTTTGGTTAGAAAACAAGAAAACTACCTCGCCTCAGACAGTTACCATGTGTTCCAAAAAGTTAAAATCTCTTAGCAATGTTTCAGTGACAGTATCTATTAGTTTCTACTAGACAGACATACCTCCACAATCTTCTCCCTGTTTTTGGTTGGATTCATGGGAGGTTCTGTGAGTAGTATTTTACAATTTTTTGTGTCAATATTAAGTTTTTCTGGTCCAAACGTGTAATCCCAGAGGTGCTTCATATCATCCCAGTTCCGAACTATGCCATTCTCCATTGGATAATTTACTTCCAGCATTGAGCGTAATTCACTTGCTTCATCACCAACCATGAGGTCCTATAAAATTTTATTACAGAAATACGTCAGCACTTGTAAAAATCTCCCAGCACCAAAATCCTCAAGAATGACAGTGAGCTGCTCCAACCTGTGTCCAGCTGTGTTCTTAAACACCCACGTTTTAGAATTTTTCAGGTACTCAGGAGAAAAGGAGAATGTATTCCATGTAGTATTTAAATTTGGTTGTTACCCATCCAAACCTTCTCCAAAATAAACTTTGTTAATTATATTCTTTGATTAACCTTAAACCAATAAACCCTGCTACAGCTACCAAAAAGACCTTTATATCTAGAGATGTTTTTCCACTGACAGCTCAAAAATTCTTTTATCAAATACTGATTTCAAAAGGCTGAAATGAAAAACAGCATGTAAAGGTAGTATGTGGGATTGGCAGAGTATTTTTCCATGCATGTTGCAAATTTCTGTGCATGATACCAAAACAGGAATAATGAATGGTGAACAAGCATACCAAACAGTAGCAAAAGCAAATAAGAGATTAGAAGTTTCACACTAGGCATTAAAAGAAATAATGGTTTACATATTGCCTGCCAGTAGGGTGTGAAGAGGCATCTAAATATAAAATATACCCTCATCTGTTCCACACCAGGAGTGTCAAGCCAAAAACCCCAGCAATGCACTCTTACACAAACCCAACCAACTAATGCATAGCTTGTATAGTCATTTCACACTGATTAAGCAATCTGATTATTAAACTTAGTTATGCAAACAGTGCACATTCAAATTAGTAGCATCGAGTCTTCTCCTTTCCCACAGATTCCCAGAGGAAATATACACACTAATATCTTTGCTCCCTGTTATATCCCCTACTTTTCTACAGAAGCCTCAACTCATTTAGCCTAGAAAAAACAT
This sequence comes from Chloroceryle amazona, assembly GCA_027560015.1. Taxonomy (NCBI): domain Eukaryota; kingdom Metazoa; phylum Chordata; class Aves; order Coraciiformes; family Cerylidae; genus Chloroceryle; species Chloroceryle amazona. The sequence continues at coordinate 14,482 of JANHFX010001522.1, read as the reverse complement.
ATTTCTAGGTACCAATAGCACTGTTTCCATACTAGTTGTATATTCATTTCATTGCAAAACCCCTGTGTGCTTCATACAAAAACACTGCACTGCAGTTTGAAGTTACTGTAGCACAGGAAACTTCAAAGAGAGGCTTTAAGCTACTAGGGAAAAAAACGAAATCCAAAACACAAACAGACAATCAAAAATCCAGTGTCCGGTTTATAATACCTTTTCTAAGAAGTAACCTAAACAATTACTGCTGACTATATAGAAAAGTTAATTGAAAACAGCTTCAATCAAACCATTCCTCTTCCAACCACTCTGCTTGAGAAGTTGCTCTGCTTTCCCTTGCACAGTAGATCACCGTAAAGAAGACAGAAGTCAAGACTCCAACATTTTAAATTAAAATTTTATATGTAATCTAGTGAGACTGTACTGTGAAAACTCCACCATGCAGCTACGTTACTCCTGAGAATTTAAGATGACAAACTCCAGCAGATAGAAGACTCAGAAGCCTTTTTTGTGCATTGTTCTTCGAAGTTCTATGTTGATGAACAGGACATAGCCCAGGAAAAGCTGCTATTCAACTGTGCAATGAAAGCTGCATTGAACTTTCACGTCCTTATAAAACAAAGTTAAAGGGCAGAGCAATTGTTCTCAAGAGTTAAGTAACAAACATGCACATTTGGAAGGTGAAGAGGAAGGACAGCACAACCAGATTTGCAGAGAGGAACCAGTATCATGACATTTAATGTTTCTACCACTTTTTTACCCAGTAAATTCATTTGTCTGCCTGAAACCTGAAAGCTTCTTCAAGCTCGTGGTACAAAATGTTAAACAGAGCAATTTCTACTGTTAAAGTTGCTGAGCTCACATTGATCTTTCAGAGTCATTCTTATATCTTGCAAAACTACAGGTTACGTAGCATTTAGAAGCAATACATAAAATATTCTCATTAATTAGTTGCTAGTAAACCAAGGCAATGAACACTGTCCAAAATAAGTATGTATTAAAATGTAGGGCAAGACAAAACAATGAACAGCAACAAAAACCCAACATAAGAGTTACAAGGTCCCATCAAGCAAAAATGGTAAACAAAAAGCAGAGGGGCACCTCACTTACCATCTTTTTGTTATTCTACTTCAACAGGTCAAGAAAAGTGAAGAAAGATAGAAGCAAGAAAGTCAGAAAAAGCCTACATGAAATTCTCAAATTATTTTAAGTACACAGTAGAAATAGGCTGAAAAGAGATGCATGTACATCAGGAAATCTGAGTTACTATAGTTAGGGCAGATCTAACATTTTCAGGTTCTCAGATTAAAATGTCTCTTTAAAGGAAGCTATTGCTACACATCAGCACAATGTTGTGCTTATGCCTCTTATGTTGCAAACCAGGTCAGTATATTGGCCTATTTCTCATATACAGGAGTCTGTGCAGAAATGTTCTGTAACACTGGAGTTTTATCCTGGGCAAGACATTTATTTGAACTAGACAAGACTCCACCCAAGGCATTTGACCATAGCTAGCTCTGACAAACGCTAAATTTAAATTTTCTTTTAAAAATTACATTTTAAATACCCAAGAACTGAAAACATTCACCTGTAAGGAGGCTAATCTGTTCATCTATCATAGAACAAATACCCCAAAAAGAATCAAATAAAAATTATTTACTTGAATTTTGGCATCTACTCTCAGAATGGAAATAAGCACTTGTGAACTGCAGTAAGTAAGAGCAGTGTCTCAAAGCTCCTTCCCTATAGCAAGCTGTGGAGGTAGGAAGATATAATAATTAAAGCAGCCAGGAATTGCTAGGAGGTATTTGAAGTGTATGTACACAAGCATTGTCCAGAACAACTTTTTGTCCAAAAGCCATTTTTATGATTTTAAGCAAAATAATCCCAGTAATAACTGAACTTTTGTCTTTATGTCCCCCTGAACTAGGGACTCTGAGTAGAAGAAGGCTGTTCAGCCTGTTGCTGGCTGAAATGAGAGTCCAGAAGGAAAACATGAACAAAGCACCTTGAAGTCAATAACAGATGGATGATAAGCACTATTTTGATCAGCTTCTAGACTCTTCTCACAGGGTTTCTCAATTTCAGAGGAATGACAGCCTTTCTGAAGGGTTTTGAAAAGGTGAACTGATTATCTTAGTAAGAATAATTCAGGGGCACACAAATAGAGGTGACACTGTTGTGGGTGTCTACTACAGACCACCAAACCAGGAAAAGGATGTTGACGAGACCTTCTACAGGCAGCTGAAGTAGCCTTAAGATCACATGCCCTGGTGATCATGGGTGACTTCAACACCCTGGTATTTGTTGGAAAGGCCACACAGTGAAGCATACTCAGTCCTGCAATGTATCAGTGACAACTTCCTGACGTAGGTGTCAAAAGAGCTAAGGAGGAGGGGAATGCTGCTGGACCTTGCATTAACTAACAAAGGTCTCATTGGGGATGTGAAAGTTGGGGGCAGCCTTGGCGATAGTGATCATGACATGGCAGAGTTTAGTATCATATGAGGAAGAAGCAGGGCAGTAAGTAAGATTGCAACCCTGGACTTCGGAGGGCTAACTTTGTGCTCTTCGAAGACCTACTTGGAGGAATCCCTTGGGCTAAGACTCTAGAAGGTAAGGGGACCCAGGAGAGCCAGTTGATATTCAAACATTACTTCCTCTGAGTAAAAATCAAGTAGAGGAGGCAGGAGACCAGCAGGGATGAGCAAGGAGCTGCTGGAAAAACTCAAATGGAAGAACGAAGTTCACAGCATGTGGAAAAGGGACTGGTCTCTTGGGAGAACTACATGAACACTGTCAGGGTTTGTGGGGATGCAATCTTCATAAAGCTTTACCATGACTTCCCTGAAGCAATTGTCACTTTAAGTCCAAGTAGATATTTGAAGAAACACCTCTCCACAGGTCTTGTAAGAGAGAGATGTCTTCCCTCTCCTTACAGAAATTCCCATCTACAGTGAAAGGGAAAGATCTCCATCCTTTCAACCCAGTTGTTCCAGCTGAGATAAAATAAGCAGTATTGCAATATTAAAAAAGCAAGCAAGCAAGCAAGCACTTCTCATGTTTTTCATCCTCTTGACTTCCTAGTATGGCCTCCTGCTGATACTACCACCTTTCTACAGGCAGCAGCAGAAATCAGTTCTCCTTTTTGCTCATAGGGTTCTGAAAATAAGGAACAAGGCTGGACAGATTTTTTATTTATTTATTTTTCCTTTTACTAATTTGCTGCTTAGAAGCAACAAGGAAAGCACAATTGAAAGCCTGTATGTGTGCAGTTCTACTAGACAGGACTAAGTGAGGGCTTTTGCATTGTCTCCTGCATCTCCCTCAAGTTCCCACTTCTGCCTTGCTCTCAAACTGGAGCTTGCACAATTGTCTAGTAAGTTGACTAGCAGTCAAAACTTTACCTGACAAAGAAATCACTCTTTCTCAGCTGGATCAGCTCACTACAGTGGTCCACCAAATGCCTGCTCAAGCAGTATGACCAGAACAAGGTGAGAATGTATGTCAAGAAGGGAGGACATGACCATGTCAGGGCCAAGACATTTATTGAAGCCTATGCTCTAGAAGCAACTACTAACATTTGAAGCGATACTCTGTAATTACAAAATAAAGTGAGAAACTGTAGCTCCCCAGGCTTCAGAAAAAGGTTCTCAAACAGTGGATCCCCTCCTGTTTCAAGCTTGGAATAACATCTCTAGGCAAAGTATCCTGAACACAGCCTCTCCATCTCTTAACTGGGGTGGTATACCTACATCTATCAACAGCAAAAAGAAAACAAAACAAAACCAAGAGAAACAATGAAATACAAACACAACCAAGGATAAACTTCTTATGCAAGATCACAGATGATCAACTGTGAGTAGAAAGCAAACAGTATAAAAAGACCTGGAAGTTCCAGTAGCTCTTCAGCATTGTCTCAGAATCTTGCTCAGTGACAAATATCAACTACTTCTGATTTTTACCTTCTAATCTTGACACCATTTACATATTGGCATTTGAAGCCCATTTTTGCCCAGAACCACTTGACTCCTGCTGCCACTTCAGCTGTACTATCTGAAGGCCTCCAGTGCTATAGATTACCCTCTTGATGACTTTGTCATTTGTGACAGACTAAAATCCAATACAGAAATCAATCAGGAGATACTGAAACAGCATAAAGAGGAATTAAGGAAAAAGCATTTCCAGACATTACATAATTCAAAAGGCTGCCCTAAATATTTTTATCTGTCTGAATGGAATAATAATGAAAACAAAACAAAACAAAAAACCACACAAAAAACCCCAACAATTTACCTTGATTTCAATGTTTCCCACTTTAGCAGTTGATCTGATAATGGGTCTCCCCACCAAAGCTGGAAAAATGTGCTCTGGAAAATTTGAGCCTGCATAGCCACATTTCACAAACTGAAAAAGAACAAATAACTTTGTCAGAACATGCATTACTTTTGTTTACTGATAAAAACCTGGTTTGGGGTAAAAAAAATAAAAGCCAAAATTTAAGAGCTTCTGTGCCACTGGAAACCAACTGGATTTATATGTTCAAGTCAATTTTACACATTTTGCATGACGTATAGATCTATAAAACCGAATTATTTTCCAGAATGTTTTCTGAATCAGACTGACAGGTTTTTGAGAAATAATATGAAAACAACTAAGTACACTGAAATGTATTAAAAAGACAAAAAGTTTGCTCTTTGAATCTGTATTTCCTGCCACTCTATAGAACACGTCTCTAGCAAATTGAAACCCCTCATTTCGTAAAGGATCACAGTACCCAATGAGACCAAATCAAATCACCTCTCCAATGAGAGCACAAGGTCACATGAGTTACACATCAAAAAACAAAACAAAACCTTGTGAATTCAGGTGTTACACTGCTACAAAAAGTGTTTAATAGTGAACTAGCAGATAGCGCATGCAATTCAGATGCATTTCTCAGCATTTTATAATTTTCAGGGTTTCTTTTTAGGGACAAACAGCAAGCATTTCCAACAACAACAGCACAACCAAAACCAGCTCAGTTGATGGTAGCTCACACCAAACAGGATACTCCAAAAGAGTGTTTTTTACCCAAGTATATACTAAAGTAAGCTTTATATCACTGGATCCCGAAGGCTATACACTAAGAAAACAGTGAGGATTAACTGAGCACACACACAAAATATACATATGTGTATAAAGTCACTAGAGGACGCTCAGTTGTAAAACAATAACTTTAAATGTGCCAGCAAGAAGTTACAATTCTAGGTAACAAGGATCAACAAATTATTCTCTTCAGCTATGCTACTCATTCATATATCCTATTCTGATGTGCCTGCAGTTCATGTAGAGCAGGCTTCTCTTTTTTGGATGCATACTTTGCTTACTGCAATGTATCGGCACACCAGAACGAAATCCTGTGGTCCCAACATATACATTATGTGTTTTCATCTACAGAATTACTCAACCATCTACAGGTAATAGTGGTTAGCACAGCATTACAGAATCATTCAGGTCAGGGGGAACATCAGGAGCTGTCTTGTCCAACCTTGGACTCAAAGCAGTCGACACTGAATTCAGACCAAGTTGCTCAGGGCTTTGACCAGTTGGGGATTGGAAGCCAGCAAGGACAGACAATTCACAGCCTCCTCAGGACCCTGGCCCATTTCTGGCCATATTAAAAAACATCTGTTAGAATTTCTAAAATGTTCACAGAAGTTTTTACAATGAGGCCTGAAGACTGACACTGAAACAATTAGCACAGCAAAGAGTACAGCTAATTGCAGCTGAGGTGGGATTCTGCCATTACACTAGCAGTAACATGAAATGTCACTTTCTGTTGCTCTAAATTATTCACTTGACTGCAGAAAAAAGGCATCTGTTTTGGAAAGAAATGAGAAAGCCAGTTATGGAAAGATCCAAAAGATATTTTAATTAATGAGGGGGACTTTTTTTCTTTTTTTTTTTTTTTGTGACCCTAATTTCTTTCACGTATTCAGTGCTTGCTGTCTCCAAAGGCACAGATGTTTAGAACCCTTTGAGAATGAAACTGTATATACAACTCATTTCACTCATCCCACTTCAATCCAGAGTTCTCTGAAAAAGCAAGCACTTATCCACTCTTTTGCTTATATTAAGGGCCAGGAGTACCCAGGAGTCACATAGTCTGGGTATTCAAGAATGCAGAGGCTGAGATGAGAAAGCAAAGAGTAGCCACAGACACCTCTGGATCACACTACCTGAATACACCAGAAGACTTTACCAGAAGTCTTATACCAAAGTAAACATATGGGGCATTTTAAAGGACTGAATTGAGTCCAAATGACGGTGCCCAAATTTACCTTTTTATTAATAAAAAAAAAACCAAACAAAACAACATAAACAACCCACCTCCCTTTCAGACTTAACTATTTAGGTATGCTTTTTATAAATTTTATTGTGCAGGAGCCAGTTGAGCTAGTAGGTTCTATAAAACAGCCCATATAATCCCATTCTCCAGGTTAGGGTTTCACAAGTTGTTTCAAGTACAACTATAAGCACCTCCAGGTAGCCCATGCATCTCTACCCCCATTTGCTTACAACTTTTTCTCCTTCTGTTCCTCCCATGAAGCAACTTCCCTACCAATCATGTTGGTCAGAAGAGTAATGGGACCAGTAATATCTAAACGAATCTTTGCAACTCAAGCTACTGGAGCACTCTCAAGAAGCTTCCCTACTCATACTTTTAAATCCTGATGACTGGATAAATAAGATCCCAAGGTGTAGAGAGCAGTAACCAAGGTATGCAACCAAAATGACTACTGCACAAAACCAGCAGGGGTCTCTTGGCCAACCTCAAAAATACCTCTTTAAATCACATTTAACTGTGCTGACCTAGAAAATGCTGACCTACAAAACCACTATTTTAAAGTTCTTATTATCAGAACCATAATAGTAACTTCCAGCCCCTTTCAGTGTTAAAGCTTTGACACACCTTCTTGGGCAGTTAATAATGATGACAATTAATAAATCCTAGATTTTCAAAGAAGACTGTTATTACTCCAACCAGCCTAAGGCACAATCAAACCCATACTTAATTTATGTGAACTACAAAGAGCAAGATTAATGTTGGACATACATGGTCTGTTGCCCACCTCTTTTAGACTGGAACAGAGAGCCTTAAAAAGCAACATTTGTACAAAGTTTGCTAAACTCAACAGTAGATAGATGAGGAAAACTTTTTTTAAGTTTGTCTCTTCCTTTTCAAATTTGAAATGTATCCCTCCAGACTACATGAAAATGTGGTGAAGATGAGAACAAGTCAGATTCTTACATCAGCTTCCCCACCCTAGTATTCTCCCTGATGAGATATATGAATATTCCTCTGGTTCTGTAGGTCCGTGATGATGTACCCTTGGAAGCTATGGCTGAAGAACCAGACTTTGTAAAACTACCAACGGCACCTAAGAAACACAAAAGTAACCATACAACAGATTTTCAGCCATTCTCAATTTCTGAAAGTATATGAGAAACACAAGATACTTCTCCTTTCCTCAAGGAAGATCCTTCAAAATCTTCAATGAAATGCTATGACCTGTAGTAGATTGGAACATGATCAACTTCTTTCTCCAGTGGAAGACATTAAATGTTGACTGTTCTTTCCACTCTTGATTTGCAACCTTCTACTAAAATTGAAGTGCAGTGCATTTCTCTTCCAGCCCTTAATATGCATGCCCCTTGGAACAACAATCAAATAATTTCAGTACAATACTTTAGTGCACACCAGATCTCGAACCATAAAAGAAACTCAAAGAATTTGCACACCTCTGTAAGGAAATCAAGAGCTCCTCATAGCTCATTTTTGATATACATTCAAAATGTTTTCAGAGCTGCTACTAAGCTCGCCTGTGTGCAAGACCACATATAAGTTTTACCATATATAGTTTCTACTCCATTTCGCTGTGGTTTATACCGACTCTTTCACTTCCTACTGAGTCACCAAGCAGTAAGAACTTGTATGTAGAAGTGTTCCTTCGAACAAAAGGAATGAGGAAGCTCACAAACAGGTCAAGTGACATGTTTAAAAATGAATACTAATATTTTTATCAGGTCTCTGCACTTGCTACTTTGATACATTGCTGTCACTCACAAACAAAAACCCTAAACACAATTAGAACACCTCTACAAGCCAATAAGTAACTATTTGTCCTGTACGAATAAGAACATCCACCTTTAAAATGCTTTAGACCTTTGAGGTGCCACTATCTGCCTCTCTTCTACACCACATGTTACAAGGACTTCCTTTTAGTCACCTCTTCCCTGGCAAAGTCTGGTTGCAGCCAGGTGCATTAGAAGTCCTACTGCAGCATCACGAGAACAGTAAATTTCAGAGACAAGCCTAAAGATAAAATCGCATATGATTTTTCTAAAGATATTCTCCATTTTTATGCAGTATTTCTAGCACCCAGCAAGAGATTTATTTTCAATAGTGGTTTTAAGTATGACACTGTCTCAGAAATCAGTCTGACATAAAGCAGCTCTTCTTTGTCATAGGAAAAAAAAAATATTATTGTGAAAACACTGGTTTGACAGGATTACCCGATAATCTCAATATGCAGCTGAGGCTTGCAAGATGGAATTTTCTTCCAGCTAAATTATCCCAATTCAACATAAATATTTGGAATTTACCAATTATTTCTCAATACTGCCCTCTCCCACAGTGAACTCCATGAGCAACGCACCTCCACAAGTGTTTTTTTCTGCTCAGAGGCTGAACACAGCTGGAAGCAGCACAAGCTGAAGTGACACTGGGCCCCTCCTCTCGGCACTGAAACAGCACAATAAAGGCACCTTCCCCAGGTTTAAGTATTTATATCCTGCCGGTACAGCTCATGTGGAGGGGGGTGAAGTATCTTTCCAAGACATCTCTTGCTTTAAAAGTGCGCACAGATATGTTACACTGTATAAAAACCTGTATTGCAAAGCCAGCCTGGGAAATTCAGAACTATAATGGCTTCCACCCCATGCCTCCCTCTTCACTGGGACTGGCCGAAACACAGCACCACTGTCACTACCAATATACCACACATTTCACAACTCACTGATTCGCTGCTGTGTAAAGGACCACATTAGAGGATAAAGCGCTTTTTTTTTTTTTTATATTGGCCTGACAAAAAAAAAAATCCCAACAAAAAAGCTTTTATGTCCCTTTGTAAGAAAATTGTAAAGGCCTTCTTATTTTTCTTTCCTTTTTCTAAAGGGTAGTGTAAAAAGTGCCCTACTACAGATAATTTTTGCTACAGGAGGAAAACCAAGACAACATCATAACTGTAAAACTCCAGAGTTGTCAAAAAACATATTGTTCTTCCTCGACTGTTCTATTAATTTCAGATGCTAATTGGAAAACCCTCTAACGCAGAATGCTGAATCTCTTACAATGACATCTTTTGTCTCAACTATTCCTCTTAGGCTTTAAAAAAAAATATTTAGAAAATGTTCATATATATAAAAATATCACTTATTTTTTAATTGCTATTCAATAAATTCTTTAGAGGCTGTCAGCTGTGTTATATCTCCACACAGTATCTCCCGACTGGGGGAAACCCCAGATTGCTAAATAGAATTTCTGAGAGAGGAAAAGGCACCTCAAACATCTTTTTGCTTTAAAATGTACTATTTGAACCACCGGCTGAAGTGCTTGAAGCCCACGGGACCACTGACAAGAGGATGAAGTTCTAGTAGTTGCCTGCACAGCAACAGGGGCAGAAAATATGAAAGGATGGGGAGAAAAACCCTTTTGGGCAATCGTAATGGGAAAAAACAAAAACAAACAAACAAACAAAAAACAGATGAATTTGATTATGCTGCAGATTATAAAAGTATTAAAAAAAGAAAAATATTGAAAGAAAAAGAGGTATTAAAAAAGTATATGAAAAAAGTGATGCTCCATTTTGACCACTAGCTCCAAAAAAACAAAACACACAATGCCACAACTTTTTCCTAAAACTAATAACCCTGCATACAGAGGAGATATGCTTGCTTGCTCAAATATAATGTGCTCATTCAGAACTAACACCATAATAAAACTGTATTTTCGGCTAAAGACTCGTCGCTAGCGATTTACTTGGGTCACCAGAAAAATAAGTTAAACAGCAAAATGCCGGGGGAGCGGAGGAGGGGACACGGCACCATCTCCAAGCTCCAGACACCACACCGAAGACCCCCCAACGGTAAATGTCGCTCAGTCAGTTTAGAAACAAAGGAACAACAGGCAAATCGCCAGGATCGGCGTTTCTTCCGCCCCGAGCTCCCCCCGCCCATTCATCCCTCAGGCCGGGGCTGGCGGGGAATCGAAAGCGCGGGGCTGGGGGCTCGTAGATGGGGGGAGGAGGCCGACTCCGGTAGCGGCGGCAGCAGGCCGGGCGCGGCTCACGGGCGTGCCGGCAGGAAGCCGGGCCGGGAAAGGGGGGGGTGGGGAGTCGCCCTGCTTCCCCTTTCCCCCAGCATCCCGCTGAGGCGACCAGGGCGTGTCCCGGTGCCAGAAGGACTCACCCCGGTGCCGTTGTCGCACACTACCACCTTCCTACCCAGCGTGTCCATCCCTGCGCGCCGCCGCCCCGCACCAACACACGCACTCGGACCCGGCTACCCCTGCCGCTACCGCCGCCACCGGGCCCGCCCAGCGTGCCCTCCGCACGCGCACGCCGGAAGCCGTCATCGCCCGTCGCCGCCCAATCAGCGCCGCGACACCCCCTCCTCCACCGCCCTCCTCTTCCTGCCCCCGTTGCCGCGGCGACGGGATCTCGCCCCGCGGCCTGCCACGCTAGCTCTGTCCCGAGGCGGAAAGTGCCCCAGTATCCAGCCAAATAACTGGATTCTTATTTTCATTTCTTCTTTTTTTTTTTTTTTTTCCCGCGTTTCACCGATGCCGAGACAAGGACGGTGCCTCGGCGATGGTGGTGAGGGCGGGGAATAATATCACCGATCTCTCCTTAGCTGTTTGTGCTCTCGTGACAGACAGAGAGGCGGACACGTCCTCTGCCTCTTAGGAGGGCAGGCACGAGGTGTCCCGGGTAGGAGCAGCATTCTAAGAGAGCAGGCCGCAGGCTCGGGTGTTGCTCCGCACCCGCTCCCCTCTTCAGCACTCTGCACCACAGCGGCTTTGTCTGCCAGCTCTTCTCGCACAGACCAAAATCAGGCAGCTGTTAACAAACTATTTAGCATTAATAGTGTGTTACTTCATACCTCGAAGTCCCAGAAGAGCTTTATTTTCTCCAAGAAATTTTGCCTACGTCTGCTTGGCAAACTGTTTAGATTTGTCTGGTGGACTCCACATAAAGGAAGAATAAATACAATGTATATTTAAATATATAGATATATTTTTAAGTATCTATGTGATAAATATTTATCTATATGTTAACTATTTAAATATCATAAAAATGGTGATATTAGTGGGCTTGCCTCTGACAGCCCAGTAATTTTTTTCTTGTGTTGCCCAAAACTCCATTGACTTCCACAAGATTCAAGAAGTCAGGAACAACACCCCCCTTTTTACTTCTGCATCATGAGCTTTGTCAACCCGCTATGAACAATGGTCTGTTAGAATGAGGCATAGCAGAAATGATGTAAGCACAAGGGTTGTTTTGTGTATTTGTATGAGTTGCATATACATAATGGTGGCTGTAACCTTTGTTTTTTTCTACCTTGAATTTCACAGACTAGTGGGAACAATCAGAAATGTGAAAAATGACAGAATATAGAGATTAATATTTTACCTCTTTGCGGAAGAACATACCGGACAATCACACACAGACCAATATGATCAGGTGAATGTCACTTTATTAGCTACAGGGTGCGGTTTATATAGTGAGAAAGGGAAACTAATGCATAGTTTAGGATGAGCAAGAAAAAGTAAAAATAACACCATTATTATCTTTCAGCCTCGTTATACCACTACTGGATCAGGGGGAGGAATCAGGCATGGACAGTTCTGATAAAAAACAGGGAAGGGGGGTTAAAGGCTTGCCAAGCACCTATAGCGCATGCACAAGAGACCAGGGTCGAAAGTTTAGCTGTGAGGAGGATGTCTTACTTCATCCTCAAGACCCCTGATGACCACCACCAAAAATTACTGTGCCTGCTCAAAGGGGAGGAGACCTCATCTGCATGGGAAGCGGGGATAGACAATGCATATGTATAGGCGCATTACAAAACCTATTGAATATTAGATGTTTAAGTATAAAAAGCTACATGAGACTGACTAAGGCACGCACGTTTTATGGTGGGGTGACCCCCCGTGTGTCCAGCGCTGAATAAACATACCTACTTTACAACTATCCTGGTTGTGGAGTCAGATTTCCGCAAGTCAATAGTCATCCCCTCTATGTTTATGCTACTTGTAACATTATCATTGGACAAGCAGTTTAAGCCCACTCTTAATTGGTTATTATGCAGCAAGCAAGCAGAAGACGCACAGAGGCATGCAGCAGCATGTGGCGGCGTACAGCGATCTCTTATCTTTCATATCCTCCTCAGCATTCATGAGTTGTCTGCTCCATTCAGTTACTCCCTTCTTTTCGCTCTTGAGTGTCCTTCACTAAGGCTTAGGCTTCTTCTGCTAAATAGGCCAGATTGCTCACATGTCCATTCTTTGATAATAAATCCTCAACACCTCTTGTTTTTTTTGTGTTTTTTTTTTTACTTTAATCACATCCAGATATTCAGAAGGAGAGAACAGAACATTATCTAGTAGGATGAAGAGTCTATGCAAACAAACATGAGCCCACTTCATGACTTGCCTATAGTTGCATCCCCACACTTTGCATATTAATAGAAAACTGAAGTATAAACATCATCCCTTTTTGGGCCTATTTTTGTGGGACAAGAATTCAACACCAAATCGTAAGGACGGATTGACAAGTTTGTCCTCTCACCTATCCCAGAAGGGATTCCTTTTGGTAAGATTTGTGACCTTGGCTACACCAACTGGTTGTTTTTCCCCAGGAGATTATGTTTGTAATTAAAATTGTATTTACAATTGTATTGTTAACTATAGAGCGATTTCTGCAACTTATTGTATTTGTAACCAGCAACCTTAACAGAACCTGTGTATGATGCAAGTGTAAATCAATCATGATATTGTGGATCCGACTGATGCTTGTGAATGTGACCGGACCTACAGCATAGTAGGCTCTTCTTGTATCTAGTGTCAGACCTATAGCAACATTCTTAATTGTCATACCTATTAAGAGATAAGCCCAGCTGCCCCTAACCCCTCTAATCTCTGAGGACCCTCTGGAAGGGGTTTCATCTCTATTAAATTCACCTTTAACTTCACATGACATATAAATTGACGTAGTTGGCAGGATTGCCCTGGATAAACTTCTGCAGAGATACAGTGTGCCCCATCCCAGGAATGGGTACAAAAGTTCTGCAAAAATGAGGGAGGATAAGGTGGTAGTGAGAATAGAACAATGTAGGAATAAAAAAAAAAGATAATTAAAAGAGGAAAGGGAAATGTAAAGGTATTATCCATGTGGTCTTGGGAGCTTGTTTATCTTGTGTACAAAGTAAATCAACAGTTCCCCACCCCCAAAGAAGACTGCAAGTATGGTTAATTTGCTGCTTCCAGCATAGCATATAAGATTACATATCAAAGGGGTGCAAGTTCTGCACTGGAAGTAGGCCCATTAAGGAGGAACTTATATAATGCACAGTATAGGCAGTAAATCCATCTCCATTCTCACAGACATCTGGTGCTGTCGGTTGTTGGGTAGCCTTAAAAAACTGGGGGGGTATTGGGTGTAAAGGTCATGTACCATGTGGGAGAGGAAATACAATGTGGTTTGAATGGAAATCTATTTTAAAACTTACTTTGCTAATTTAGTCGAACTCAGATATTACTTCTTGGTCTAAAGTGAAAAAAAAAAAAAAGCAGTGTCTGGAGGAAGAAAGTTGCAGAGCGTGGTAGCAACCCTGTTGGTATCTACTAACAACCATGCTAGGAGCAACCTTGGTAGTGACAGAAAGGGAAGTTTTTGTTGCAGTCTGTGCTTGTCAGTGTCATTTGCTAGAAGCATGCTAACAGAGAATGTCTTCTCCAGGCCAATACATCCACTGGTCAGTCAGTGGAGGAGATCCATTGTCCACATGAGTGGCATTGAGGAACAGTGGAACATCCCAGACATCCTGCTGTGTGTCAACGGTGGTGAAGTACTTCAACTGTGCTAACAGCACGGTGTACTTATAAATGAATCGTAGCCACAGAGACTTAATTTAACTATGCCCAAAATGCATAGGAATTGGTATTTCTTTCGTAGGTCAGTCATATGACACAAAGAAATCTTGAAGTGGAAAATCTTAAAAATTAGTGAAGGGCAAAATTCTAGGGTAGCATATAGAGCTGAATTATCTTCTTTGGGTATATTGCACATACTCCATTATGTCTATATCCTAGTCAGTGAGACTTGTTTAGAAGGGTGCAAGCAATAAAAAAACAGGAAAGATTTTTTTTTTTACTTTCAGATTT